>LPNX011045653.1:0-78205 GCA_001517045.1 Pseudotsuga menziesii | reverse complement strand
TGGAGGCGCCTTAACTGACTGTAACTGATTGGTTGAACTGAAAGTAACCACCAGTTAGCAATTAGGTGCATTAATGTCACACAGATCACCCCTGGAGTGTTCCAGTTAGCCTCCTTGACTGTAGGAGAAGGATAAGTTAGCCTCCTTGACTGTAGGTAGGCGTGGGAGTGACTGGGATGATGATAATTAATGCTCCTTGATGTCAATTAAACTTAGGATAGTGGTTTAACTAGGCCAATTTGACTGAAAGAGTGAGTATGATGGTAAATGTCTCCAACAGGAATATCTGCTTGCATAGGAATTTTTTCCTCCTATAGAGCGCATCTATTGAGCATAGGATCGAATTTTTTGGGTGGTTGAATCTCCGGGAAATTCAAACCCTAGTTTGTCCCTGAACCAGAAAACTGTAGAAAACCAGAATCATAAATGTTGCAGAAGCTACAACCTCGCACGCAAGTTTTTAAGGGTGAACATTTTGAATCTCCAGAAACCAATTGGACCAACCAACTCACCTCAGTCAAGCGCATCTCCTAGTAAGGTCTGATGAATATGGTTGTCATTAATGAAAACACATTAATGAAAACACATTAATGACAAAAGCTAAATTGGTAAATGAAGAGAAGGATGACGACATGGCAAGGTGACAAGACAAAGGACAAGGCTGATGGCAAGCAAGGACAAGGCAAAGATGACATGGGAAAGAGTCAAGACATGGAAGAAAGGAAAATATTGATGGTATGATGATCCTTGGACACTACATGATCATTGATGAGGTAGTTGGAATGTTTTGGTCTGAGAACCCATACACATGATGCCAGAAACCCCTTGATGGAGTCCTTATCCCCTCAAAAGTCTTAAGGGATGAACCCTTTACTTATGCTTTGATGAATTCTTTACAAGGTTTGTTGAAGATCGTATGGTAATAAAAAAACCCTTGCTGCCCCATTGCTTATGGAAGAAACAAGCAAAGAAAAATGGATGTAAATATATATATATATAAACACCAAGTCGGCTCATTCCAAAATGATATAAAAATAAAATTAAAAAGATATATAAATGACACGTCGGCTCAATAAAATATGATTGAAAAATCAGTATAAATACAAGCGAAGGGTCATTCAAAACGTGAAGAATTTGGAGGAAATAGAGCTCAGATTTTTGTTTGCAGCAGATGTAGTCGTGGAGAAAGGGTGTAAAAGTTTTTTTTGGGTCTTTCTCCTTCTTAATTTCAAGTATCCTACTGAGGCATCCCAGTACAAGATGAATCTTTCCATCTCCGAATTTTAGGCTTACAACAACCGGCAACGAAGATGAAGTGAAGGAGCTCTGAAATTTCAGGTGTATAGTGACAGAGGTTGCAGCAGTAATACAAAAGAGCAGCACTAAGTTTTTTCTCTTTGATTTTTGGGTGGCAACAATTGAAGTTTTGGTTGGTGACGTCAGTGCTAAAAGATTGGCCATCTAGGGTATTTGAAAAATCTTGAGACTTATCTTCAGGAAGAGATAAATGCAACAATAGACATTATTTTTCAAGTCTGATATTTTTTATCTCTGATATTTCAGGGTGTGTAAGAAAGTAAAGAATGGGCATATGAGAGGAGTCTTGTGAGCATAGATTACCATCAGAAAACAATGCTCTCTGCAAGAGATAATCTGGGTGCATTAACAAAGACTGTGCCTCCATAGAGTCTGTATGCAAGGTATTTGAAATGAAGTGTAAATCAGTGAAAGAGTAAGTGCAATATACAGTTCTTAACACTGTAGATTGAGCAGACAGTTTGAGAACACCTTTTTGCAAAACTTTTGATATATGCTTGGACCAAGAGTTGACCACAAAACTAAGTACAGTAAGATTAAGAATGAGAGAAAGTCAGGAACATACTTTGATAAGCATACTTACATGAGTATACATTGATGGCATGAATGTGGAAATGATGACATGACATGAACAAACCTTTGACATGTGGATAAGAAACAGTGAACCTCTGTCAATGGAACAACAGAATTGACATGACAAAATAGAAATTATGATAGAACAATGATGATATGACAATGACATTAACTTTGATTAGACAACTGAATTGATATCAGTTGATTTAATAGTTACAGCAGTACCATTGCAGACTGAGCAAGCCTTGATTTCAATGACAACCATGACATAACAGTGATTGATTTGATAGTTGCTGGTTGATGACATGATACTGGGCATTGATGATTTGATAGAGATAGGCAGATGATTGACATGACAAGTGAATGAAAAAGTGCTTGTTTGACAGCAAGTTGTTTGATGGCAGTGATGACATGATGAGTAACTTGATGTAATATGACAAGGATGTAAATATTTGTGTATGTAAATACAAGCTGGGTCTTGTACCTGTTTTCTTAGTAGGATCTAAGAAAAACTAGGCAGGGTCCTAGATAAGGAGTTAGTGCTCTTTGTTTCAGTAGGTGTTGAATTGCCTCATGGTCGCAGCCATTTGAAATACAAAAAGATTACAAACATTATATCTTGTGTCTCTTGTACAATGTGTTGATGATTATGTGTTTAACTTGAAGAATGATTAATGATATAGGTTATTGATGAATATGATAATGTAGTAAGAATCTGAATGAAGTTATGAGTTTTTTTATTCAAGTTGAAATTTGGATTAAGTATCAACTCACTGATTCACCCCCCCCTCTTGGTGAGCCATTGTGTCTAACAATTGGTATCAGAGTGGGGCCTTCAACATAAGCCTAACAAGCTTGAAGGGATTTGACGACACAATATGGAAGGATCAACAAAGCTCATTGACCATGAAGTTCCAGTCTTGGAAAAATCAGATTATTTTGGATGGAGAAGTAAAATGAAAAGTTACTTGAAGAAATTCGGTGTTTGGGAAATAGTGGTTAATCCGCCTAACCAGCCCAACAAGAAGACAAAGGAAACAGTTGAGAAAGACAATAAAGTTGCATTAAAGTTTTGACGGACGGACTCTCAAGCCCCATCAAAGAAAGCATTGGAAAGTACACTTTAACCAAGGATCTCTGGTTCAAGATGGAAGAAGAACACCAAAGGAGGAGTCAAGACAAAGAAAAGGAACCAGCAGTTAAGGATGAAAAGAAAGAAGAAAATAAGGTACAAGCTTTAGATACAAGTGAAGGTAAGTACTCTTCAATGGATGATAACTCTGAATGTAATGATGATGAATTTGTTCTTGCAGAAGATGAAGAAGAAGTTTTGTTGAAAGCAAATAATGCATTTACAAGCACTTTGTCAGATATTGGTCTTAGATTCAATCCAAGACTCAAGAATAAAATGATGAGGTCATTTGAAAAATACAAAGAGGAGACAAAAGCTTTGCTAATGAAGTTAAAACTTAAGAACAAATACTTGCAAGGTATGTTGCAAGATCAAAATGATGAAATCAAGGAATTGAATATTGGATTAGCAAAAGAGCAAGAAGAGATTGGCGTAGAAGCTAGATGGGATAATACTGATCTAAAGATCCAGTTGGAGGAAGCTAAAAGAATAGAAAATGTTATGAAGCTCTAGCTGGAAGAAAAAGAAAGAGAAAATCAGAGGCTTGAAATGGAAGTTGTTGGTCTTAGAAAGAAGATTGAGAAGTCAAAAGATCATGTGAAGTTCAATGAAATTTCAGTCATCTTGGATGAAATTGTGAAGTGTCAAAGGCTTTCCGCTGGCAAGTCCGGCCTTGGGTTTAAGAAGGAAGAAGACAAATTGAAAGAAGTCTTTTGGTCCCCTAGAACTCCTAAAGCTGAATCTAGCAAGGTTGTTCATGCAATTGCACATGGCAACAAAGAAGTTGAAAGTTCAAAAGAACCTTACGAAGCTACTCCCACTCATCAAGGCCATTCATTTGAAAGAAGAAGGACAACTCCAATATGGAGCCAAACTTCAAGGTATGAAAATAGATTTAATGGCTATTGTTTGTCTTGCTCTAATTTTGGTAATGAGGCTATCGATTGTAGATCTGATGGAAGAAGAAGTGTTGGAAGCCTTAATGACAAAGTTAGGTGTTGGACATGTAATCGTCATGGTCATATTGCAGCTAACTGTCATACAATGAGGTGCCACTCATGTAGTGGTTTTGGTCACAAGGATCAAGACTTCCCAACCAAAGGACTCAACCTAGGAGGAGCCCATCATATAAATCAACAAGGAGAGTTAATGAAACATGGAAGAAGTATAATGAAGGCCAAATTGAAGATCAGAAGACAAACAATCTAAGCCAAGGACACTCTAAGGTATGGGTAAGAAAAAAGATTTTTTTGGATCTAAATGAATTTGAATACCAATGCACAAAAGGTGAAGGTGGCTGCCATATGGCAATCCATACTTAAAGTATTCCAAAGACTTTGAGTATTCCATGAGTTCATGGAGTTTGGAGGATGATGAACTCAAGGGATGCTGATGACTTATGCAAGAAATTAGACAGGTCCTAGGATCGGGATTGGTGAAGGACAACAACTGCATGGCAGAAATGGTTCAACTTGGCATATGGAGTTGTGAGCATGGATAAGAACAAATAAAGGTGAAAAAAGAAGTAATTTGTACAAGATCATATTTGAAGCCTTGAGAAAGTTTGGCATTGTTCATTGAGCAAAATAAGTAGTTGTCAAAAATTGGTTTGAATTGAATTAGATATTAAGAAGCAAAGAGTGGATCTAAGTTAGTTGAACTTGGAGCATTCACATGGAAAGTGAAAAAAAAAACATAATGGTTATATCTTGTGAAGCCTTTTCGAAGGCACATCCGATTATTGGAAAATGAAGATATGTATCATTGGACAAAAATGAAGACATTCATGTAAAAAGTATCATGGTCAATGTGCTCAAGAAGAATGCACAGATCCTAAAGAAAACATTTTTGGGTATACTACGGCTCTTAAGTCTTCTTAAATGAGTTGTTTCAAAGTCATGTGTATCACCTGATTTTTGGATAGTACAACAGAAATATAGACAAGGAAGATCAGTATAGATACAAAGTTGAAATCATCCTTTAAAATGTGGTGTTGTATAGCTCTTGGAAAGCTTCCCAATGCATAAAAAGATCAATCCTATTTTGAAGATCAAAAGACAGTCAAAGCAATAAGAAGACCATACACATAATCAACAAGATACTGTAGTCAAAAGTAGTCAAAAGTATGATCAAAGGAAGGTTTTTGTTGAAGAGGCAACATCAAAAGCTAGTAGTTGAAGCTTGAAGATCTGAAATCAATATAAAACTTGGAAGACAAATTTGAAGGACAATTACAGCCTGACATAACAAAATTAAAGAAAGTCAAAATTATGATGAAGTTCTTAATGATGAAGGTGGACAAAGATTAGGAGGAGCAATATGATATACAATAGAAAATATATGGTAAATGGACAGTATGTATATTGAATATAGCAAGGTACAAAGATGATCTCAAATAAACACACCCAACTCAGTCAAAGGGGGAGCTTGTTCTAAGCAGCTATAGTAGTACACTTGATAGGGGGAGCAAGGATAATATGCAGTGATTTCATAGTACCATTTATGAATTTACTAGACAAAAACCTGATGAAGTTTGAAGCAACATCTCAGATAGGGGGAGTGTCTACACTTACGTGAAATTTGAAAATGATCAAAAGCTCAGATTAGAAGTTAAAATGATTAATTCAAAGCTATTTTTTGGGGGGATTGTGAATCCTTTAATGGCCCATTGACCCTTTGTCATTAATGTCAAAGGGGGAGAGAAATTGTAGTTGTAGTTTCCATCAATGAAAAAGGGGGAGATTGATGAATATGGTTGTCTATGGTTGTCATTAATGACAACACGTTAATGACAAAAGCTAAATTGTTAAATGAAGAGAAGGATGAGGACATGGCAAGGTGACAAGACAAAGGAAAAGTCTAATGGCAAGGAAGGACAAGGAAAAGATGACGTGGGAAAGAGTCAAGACATGGCACAAAGGACAAGATTGATGGTATGTTGATCCTTGGACACTACATGATCATTGATGAGGTAGTTGGAATGTTTTTGGTCTTAGAATCCATACACATGATGATGAAACCCCTTGATGGTGCCCTTATCCCCTCAAAAGTATTAGTGGATGAACCCTTTACTTATGCTTTGATGAAGTATTTACAAGGTTTGTTGAAGACCGTATGGTAATAAAAAAAACCCTTGTTGCTGTTATATTTTTATCATTTAAGCTAGCATTATCTTAGGATCTTTAACTGAGAGAATAACAAGCACAACAATCAAACATAAGAGACAATGAACAAAAAGTTTTTCCTCGGGGAAACCACAAAGGAGAAAACCCCGCAACTTCCTCAGAGATAGAATCAACACCAAAAGTAAAACCCCAAAACAGTAAGATGATCTCCTGACAGCAGTAGTCTCTCTCTCTCTCTCTTGTCCCAACAATTTCTTCTCTCTTAGTTATGCGCTACAACTAAGTGTGAGTGAATGTGTGATAAATAGAGAGGATCACTCTCTATTTATACTAATTCCTGACTTGAAAATAACTCACCAAGGCTGACTTCTATAGGAGAGTCTAATAACCCTAGGGCACCACAAATGCGGGGAATTTAACCCTTGATCAATAGGAGGGTTACCCACAATGACTTGACATGGCTTTTTTACATTATAGAATCTCCTGATCGGAACATTAGGGCATGATATGAATCAATTATATTACAAACACCTCCTGGAATAAACATCGGGGTACAATACATAAGATATACAAGTGAATACATTTCGAAGTTACAATTACAACAACACTCCCTCTTAACTAGGAAGGTATTCTTTTGACACAATTTATCAGCACAAGTCTTCTTCTCTATATCATCTGGATCATCATCGAGTTCTCGTCATCTTCATCTTCAAATCATCTTCATCTTCAAGTCATCTTCACTAGATCTGGATTATAATCACTTGATCTGGATCATCATCATAGGATCAGGGACATCTCTGGATCTGGATCATCTCTGCTGGATCATCATCATAGTTGCTATCTGTTGATTCTTCTCGTCACAGGAAGTTCTACAGAACTGGCCCTTTTTCATGCTGGTTGTAGGCCTAGCCTACAAGTAGGTCTTCATCTTCTTCAACACTTATATCTGACCATGATAGGAAAATTTATTCACACAACATGTCAGAAAGGCTCTACACTTATATTTGACCATCATAGGAAACTTTATTCACACATCATGATAGGAAACTTTATTCACACATCATGTCAGAAAGGCTCTGCACTTATATCTAACCATGATAGGAAACTTTATTCACACATCATGATAGGAAATTTTTATTCACACATCATGTCAGAAAGGCTCTACACTTATATCTGACCATGATAGGAAAATTTATTCACACATCATGACATGAAACTTTATTCACACATCATGATAGGAAACTTTTATTCACACATCATGTCAGAAAGGCTCTCAACCCCAGGTTGAGTGTCAGTCCCAGACTGAAAAAATTCCTGGTGACTGACCAGGTGCCTCCATTCTCCCAGAGAATGGAATTTAGCACTTATATCTAATCATGTAGGAACCAATCCTATAATCACATCAGAATGGCTCAGCACTCATATCTGACATGGAAGGAACCAATCCTCTCACCATGACAGAATGGCTCAGCCCTTACATCTGACCATGGAAGGAACCAATCCTGTCACCATGTTAGAATGGCTCACGGACTCATCACTTCCCCTTGGAGGGAACCTCGATCTGGAGAACACTAAGCTTCTCCCTGAAGTACTCAAACTTCACTCTGTCCAATCACTTAGTCAACACATCAGCTATCTGTTCGTCTGTCACAATATACTAGAGCTTCACTACTCCTCTCTGCACCATATCCCCGATATAGTAATATTTGATCTCGATATGCTTTGACTTGTCATGGAACACCGGGTTCTATGACAACTTCACACAACTCTGGTTGTCGCAATATATACAAGTATCATCCAAGTGGAGATCAAATAAATTAGAAAGTAGCTTCCTTAGCCATACTGCCTCACAACTAGTTGAACAGGCTGCGACATACTCAAATTCAGCTGTACTTAGTGCCACGCAAGACTGTTTCCTGCTAAACCAAGAGATAACTCCTGATCCCATACTGAAGCAACACCCTAAGGTGCTCTTTCTATCGATGTCACTATCTGCCCAATCTAAATCAACATAACCTTCTAGGTTAATCTACTGATTAGCCTTATACTTGAGCCCATAATCAAATGTACCCTTCAGGTACTACAGAATATGCTTTACAGCAATCAAGTGAACATGTCTCAGATCTGTCAGGAACTGGCTTAAGGTGTTCACAGCAAAGAAAATATCTGGCCTTGTATTTGTTAGGTACATCAAGGACCCAATCATCTGATGATACATTGTAGCATCAACCGAATCTGATGAAGCATCACTCAATAGCTTCAAGTTCGATGCCATAGGTGTGGTCATGGCCTTGCAATCCATCATCCTGAATCTCTTCAGGATATCTACCGTATACTTCCCTTGTCCCAAAGAAATTCCATCTGCATTCTACCACGCCTCCATGCCTAGAAAATAGTGCATCATCCCCAAGCCCTTCATTTCGAACTTGGAAACAAGATTCCTCTTCATATCAGAAATCAACCCATCCATACCTGTCACAAATAGATCATCTACATACAGTAGGAGTATCACTGGGTTACCATCTTCAACCTTGTAGTAAAGGTTGGAATCTGCTTTACTCTTGGTAAAGCCCAAACTGGATAGAAAGTTGTCAATTCTGCCATACCATGTCCTGGGTGCCTGTTTCAAACCATACAGGGATTTCTTCAATTTACACACATGAGTTTCCCTGTCATGTGTCTCAAAACCAAGTGGATTCTCCACATACACTTCCTCTTCCAATACACCATTCAAGAAAGCAGTCTTGACATCCATTTGGTGTATCTTCCATTTCATCATTGCAGCCAGAGCAAGTACTGATCTAATGGAAGTGTATCTGGCTGTAGGTGCAAAAGTTTCTTCATAATCTATTCCTTCTTTCTGGGAGAAGCCACGAGCCACAAATCTCGTTTCATATTTTTCTATGCTGCTGTCTACAGCATACTTGATCTTGTAGATCCATTTGGAAGTTACTATAGACTTCCCCTTTGGTCTAGGGGAAACATCCCAGACATCATTCTTCATGATTGATTGATACTCTTCAATCATAGCATCCTTCCATTCTTTCCTTTCTACCACTTCTTCATAGTTGGAAGTTTCTTTATCGATGAAGTCACATAACAAGGCTACATACCCGGAGTATTACTTGGTCCTTTTTCTTTCTCTACGATTTTCTTCTCGAGCCCCATATATTTCTGTACCTTGGATAGCTTCTCGTACCCAAGAAGGTTTCCTCTTGTGAGGATTCTTCTCCTGAGGTGGATCTATAGGTTCTTGAGGTTCTTCTAATTTTTGATCTTCTTCTTGAATTTCTTCGTTCATGGTTGAGTCATGAATTCTGGGTGCTTCTATTTCTTCAGGATCTTCAGTAGGTCTCTTTATGGATTTGTTGTAAGCCGAGTCTTCGTCAAATGTTACATCCCTGTTGATGTCGATATTCTTGAATCCTGGGAAGTATATTCTGTAAGCTTTCGAGCTTTCATAGTATCCCACAAATATACCCTTCTTTCCTGAAGGATCTAACTTTGTCCTCTTTTCTTTCGGAATGTGTATGTACACTAGACAACCAAATATTCTGAGATGGATGATTTCTAGTTTCTTGCCAGAAAAGACTTCTTCAGGTGTCTTGTTCTCAAGTACTCTGTGTGAAGTATGGTTTTGTACATACACCGCTGTTCTGGAAGCTTCTGCCCATAGATGCATGGGAAGATCTTGATCATGATGCATTGCTCTTGCAGCTTCCATGATCTTTCTATTCTTCCTTTCTGCAACCCAATTCTGTTGTGGATTATATGGAGTGGATAACTCCCTCTTAATCCTTGAATCTTTGCATAATTCTTTGAATTCATTTGATGTGAATTCTCTGCCATTATCTGATTGAAAGGTCTTGATCTTCTTTTCAGTGTGGTTCTCAATCAAGGCTTTGAATTCCTTGAACTTGTTGAATACTTCATATTTTTTATTCAAGCATGTCTTCCTAGAAAAATCATCAATAAAAGATACATAGCATACATACCTGCTTAATAAACTGGATGAAATTGGGCTGCATACATCGGAGTGAATGATTTCCAAGATTCATTTTGCCTTGCTCTCGCTACTTGGAAATGTATTCTTTGTGTTCTTTCCTTTCACACATCCTTTGCAGACACCGTCATGCTTTGTCTGAATTTCTGGAAGTCCTTCAACAGCTTTGCTTGCAAGTGGTAGTGCTTTGTAGTGCACATGTGCAAGCCTTCTATGCCAAAGTTCATTTGGTTCTATCGAGTCATGGATCAAGGCTTGTTCCGGATGGACCTTCAATTTGTATAGACCTCCCTCTTGTTCCCCAATTACTACTGCATCATCAATATTCTTCCTCTTTGGCCACATGAGAACTTGGCCATCTACAAATGCAACCCTCATGCCTTTTGCATCTAATGTAGATATGGAGAGGAGGTTCTTCTTTAGTCCTGGTACAAACAATACATTCTTCATTGTTATATACTTTCTAGAGTCTAGATTATAGGAGGATTCCCCACTACCTTTTATTGGATACTGGTAGTCATCTCCAAGCTTCACCTTGTGGGGTGATTCATGTTCTGATAGCTTCAAAAAGGATTCTTTGAATCATGTCATATGTTTGGAAGCCCCACTGTCTGTAAGCCAATCATTGCTTCCATGTGTGATGTTTCCTGTGAGAGCGGAAATCAAAACATATTCTTCATCACTGGAAGAATCATCACTTTCTTGCTTGATTCTATTTCTGGAGGGTTCATCATCTTCTGCTGCATGAGCATGATGTCTTCTCTTGTTTCCCTTCTTCTTGTGAGAGATATTTGGGTTCTTAGGACATTCTTTAGCATAGTGTCCTTTTTCATCAAATATGAAGCATCTGAATCTGGGTCGATTCTTATTAAATTTATTAGGATGAGAATTGTTACCTCTGTGATGATTTGTTTTGATCTTCTTGGATTGTACTGTGAGAGCTTGATCTTCACTTCCCATAATTTCTTCTCGAGTTTCTATTCGAGCTTCTTCTCAAGAGAATTCTTCCCATAGTCTACTGAACCTGACTAGCTTCTTTCTGGCACAGATCCCTTGAATGAAAGAGTCCCATGTTCTAGGGAGACCATTCAAGGTGGTCACTACAATCTTTGCATTCTCCACTTCTTCATCCACTGCTTCAAGTTGTTCTTTGATCTAGGAGACCCTTGTGAAGTATGATTGTATGGTCTCCGTATTCTGGATCTTCACATTCTTCAACTGGTTCCTCAAGGTCATCTTCTGGTTTATGTTCTTTCCTTCAAACAGTTTGGTCAAGGAATCAAACATAGCTTTAGGTGTCTTTAGGGAGGACACCTGTGGTATAAGGTGATCCTTGATTGAATTAGCAATAATCCTCTTATCCATGACCAATTTCTTCTTGTGTAAGGCCTTAGCCTCATCTCCCTCTGGAACTGGAACCTCCTCATTGATGTTGGATTCCAACTCATTTTGTTCCAGGACCAGGGAGATCCTATACTTCCAGGCTCGGAATTTATCAACTCCCTCAATATTTTCATCAAGCTTGGTATGATGTGACATGTTAAATGAGAACCTCAAATGGAAATAAAAAATATTTAGATCTTACCAGGTTAAGATGTCGGATCTAGATTTGGAGCTGAATTTCTACAGAGCTGGTTTAGGAGCATATTAGGGTTTGACTTTATTGTAGTTGTGTCCAAGCAAAAGATTTGATCTTGATATCTAAACTTCGATTTTGAGGAGGAGATCAACCTAGGCCTGGGCTCACTCAAAAATTCCACTTCTGTGGAAAGCCCTAATTTTTGGCAGTAATGTCGTGTCAAAAACTGAAAATACTCAGAATTAGATTATGCTTCGATAGAAAGATGCACCCTAGAGAGGAGAGTCAGTCCAACCCTCTTTTGCTGAAAATCTGTGGAGAGAGATCCAAAAAGTAGGAAGCCTTAGTTTTCGCAGCTACACAGTGTCTTCTTCTTAGGTTAGCTCTGATACCATGTTATATTTTTATCATTTAAGCTAGCATTATCTTAGGATCTTTAACTGAGAGAATAACAAGCAAAACAATCAAACATAAGAGACAATGAACACAAATTTTTTCCTTGGGGAAACCATAAAGGAGAAAACCCCGCAACTTCCTCAGAGATAGAATCAACACCAAAAGTAAAACCCCAAAATAGTAAGATGATCTCCCGACAGTAGTAGTCTCTCTCTCTCTTGTCCCAACAACTTCTTCTCCCTCAGTTATGCACTGCAACTGAGTGTGATTGAATGTGTGATAAATAGAGAGGCTGGCTCTCTATTTATACTAATTCCCGACTTGACAATAACTCACCAGGGCCTACTTCTCTAGGAGAGTCTAATAACTCTAGGGCCCCACAACTGCGGGGACTTTAACCCTTGATCAATAGGAGGGTTAATCACAATGACTTGACATGACTTGTTTACATTATAGAATCTCTCAATCGAAACATCGTGGCATGACATGACTCAATTATATTACAAACAATTCCTGGAATAAACATCGGGGTACAATACATAAGATATACAAGTGAATACATTCCAAAGTTACAATTACAACAATAGTTTCCCCCTTGCTTATGAACGAAACACGCAAAGAAAAATGGATGTAAAATATATATAACATATATATAAACACCAAGTCAGCTCTACAAATAAAAAGTTTCCCAAACAATTCGGCTCTGGCCAAAAATGAAATAAAAAATAAAATTAAAAAGATATATAAGTGACATGTCGACTCAATAAAATATGATTGAAAAATCAATATAAATACAAGTGAAGGGCCATTCAAAACGTGAAGAATTTGGAGGAAATAGAGCTCTGGTTTTCATATGCAGCAGATGTAGCCACAGAGAAAGGGTGTAAATTTTTTTTTGGGTCTTTCTCCTTCTTAATTTTGGGTATCCTACTGGGGCAACCCAGTACAAGATGAAGCTTTCCATCTCTGAATTTTAGGCTTACAATAGCCAGCAATGAATATGAAGTGAAGGAGCTCTAAAATTTTGGGTGTACAATGACAGAGGTTGCAGCAGTAATACAAAAGAGCAACGCTAATTTTTCCTCATTGATTTTTGGGTGGAAACAGTTGAAGTTTTGGTTGGTGGCGTCAATGCTAAAATACTGGCCCTCTAGGGTATCCGAAAAAGCTTGATACTTATCTTCATGCAGAGATAAATGAAACAGTAGACATTATTTTTTAAGTTTGATATTTGTTATCTCTGATATTTCGGGGTGTGTAATAAATTAAAGAATGGGCATATGAGAGGAGTATTGTGAGCATAGATTACCATCAGAAAACAATGCTCTTTGCAAGAGATGATCTGGGTGCATTAACAAAGACTGTGTATCCATAGAGTCTGTATGCAAGGTATTTGAAATGAAGTGTAAATCAGTGAATGAGTAAGTGCTGTTATCAACCCAAATGGCACTTCTTTGTCCGAGTGCCGACACTTCATATGTTGGCACACAAAAGGACATTTATGGATTGAAGGTTGCCTAAACACTATAAATGGGAATGACATGAGATGCATTCACTATCCAACCAGCTTGCCATTTTACCTTTTTATGTGTTGATTTCTGTACGTGACTCTTTCCATAGAAACTCACGTACGTACGCGACTATCTCCACAGCATCCCACGTACTGTACGCGAGTATCTCCATTGCAACCCGCGTATAGATCTGTACGTGGGTTTCCCTTATAGAAACTCGCGTGTCATGCGCAGGTTGCCAGTATCAATACTCGTGTACACATCCATTCGACATTAAAAATAATAAAACACAATTAATGGAGATTTGTTAAGCCCTAATAATTAACTATCTTAATTGTCTCAACCTCCTCAACCTTCGAAACTGCTCTATTTTCCTAAGTATAAATAGAGGCCTTGTGGAGGGCATTAATCAATCATACTTGGAGAGAAAATTTATGCTGGTGGTATATCTTCAGAAGTCTTTGGAGTAGCAGAACTTAGAATCCTTTGGTTGTAGAGGAGTCCTTGTTTCAGGCGTTGGATTGTACACTTATCTCATTCACTATTGTTAATAAACAGAATCCTTCTTCCAACTTTGTGTTGAGTTTCTTTCATGTATCATGGTTTGATGAATATTTATGATTAATCACTCTATATATTATTTATCTAACTTGTCATGTATACATGCATAAGATTGTACTTGGAGGATTTTATCTTTGTAGGTGAAGGAGGTGCATCCCTAAAAGCTTTGGAGAGGAGCAGAACTGGAGAAGAGAAAGCTTGGATCAATCGTCGCTAATCAGGTGATTTCAACATTTCTTCCTATTCCTTTTCTATATTTTAAAGCTGATTGTCTGCAAGTTTTAAGAGTACGTTGGTAACCCCAGACCCGCGGTTACAAGGGTGTTTATTCTTGAACAATAGAACTGACGACTCCATTGGGGAGCCTAGACTGCTGTGGGTTATTTCTGTTTACCGTTGCCCAGTATTTTCCTTGAGTTTGTGTGTGGTATCCTGTCTTGGTTCATGCTTAGGATAGTGTTTGAAGACCTTGAAAATTTTTCCTTTTATTAGAAAATTTTGTACCTGTACGCGGGTTGCTCTTGCATACAATCACGTACAAAGGCCTGCATACGCGGGTTGCTCTCTAGGACAGTTGCGTACAGTACGCGGGTTACCCTTATATATAGTCACGTACAAGCCTTGGCTTTCGATTTTTTGAGTTAGGGTTTGCTTGTCCCTGTCCCTCTATAGACTTTGTTTGTTGGTTGGTTTCCTTATAAGCACTCTACTATGAGTTTGATGACCCTGTTGGCCACACCTTCTGCTTTCTTGTAAATCCCTTGAGTTATTTTGTTTGGATTGTCTTTATGTTGCAATTTGGAGTGGATTTGCTTTTTTGGGTTATAGGTCCAAGTGTTGGTTGTTTGAATCAATGATCAGGGTTCTAGACACTGTTTATACCTTTCTATTTTCGGATAGTGACTGGTTTGCCACTTGCCTTTGTGTGATTTCAGTGATTTATTTTCATTGTATCCACCCAAGCTAGGGTTCCAAGTCTTCCTTAGGTGGTTGATGCTTGGTCTTATTAATCTGTTTACTTCACTTTGCTTACTTTATAGAATTAACTTAATTCAAACATACTTAAAGTTTAGTGCATTTAGGTGCATAGTAGTCTTTGAGCATTTTAAAAAGTGAAAAGAAAAACATTTAAAAGCTTTTGCATTTGATTTTGCATATAGTAGTTTTACTTTCAGTTTTTTAAATATAATCTCAAAAAACTACAAAAATATAGTCTTAGTGTTCTCTTTATCGTTGCATTTTTCATCAATTTATATTTACAAAAAGAAAAAAAAGAAGTTTGTTTTGGTAGTGATAATTTGCTTTGGAAACATACACCTTTGCTTTTTATATTTCTTATCGAGTCAAAAACATCATAGTCCTTCACTTCACTCCCTTCTGAGTAAAAAATAGCCCTTTAAAATGAACGTAATAATTAAAATTTATTAGTAATTTTTATTTTTTAGGGCCATACACCTACTAGCTTAGGATAGACTTGTGGGATAGGAAGTGTAAACTTCCCATAAGTTTTAAAATTCAGACATAGTGGGCTTATCGATAGGTAAATCCTTCTCTTTATCAATAGCATCTGGGAAGCTCCTCTCAAATGGGAGTCAAGCACGAGGCCGCGTGGAGGCATTGGACTGAGGAGATAACCCTCCAATTCCTTGTTGAAACGTAAATCAAGACTTTTACGCATCTGGGGATTCTGTCCTAGACAGAGTTTCGGGTTAGCTACCCTGCCCATGCATACGAGTCAGGCTTGCGACTATCCCCCCAGACTGTTGGTATAGCTAAGGTAGCCTTTAGTCTCTTGACATCTAGGGTTTATACCTAGGTAAAACAGAAGGCTATTTCTAGTTCACCTTGGACGGGCTTGGAAGGTAACCCTTGTTGAAAGTGTAGGAGGGCATGGGGTGATTCCTCCGCTTGTGCCTAAGAACCTCTTCAAGGATGCCAAGTAACTATTCTTCAGCTTTCTTCAGGAAAGCATATCTTTTACCCTTGCTGACTGTTGAGACTTTAGGAATTTTCGTAGTGATTGTTTTGTGGTTTGTCTGTGTTCAGTTGACCTTAGGGTTTGAATTGTCAAATTTACAATCGTGGAGGACCAACCTATTAGAAGGTCACAAAGGTTGCAAAACCTTCCTCCTCTCATCACATTGGAACCTCCACCTCCACCTCAAAGGCGGAGATTGGACACAGACGGTTCATTTGAACCGATAGGAATAAGTGAAGACTTGCAGGCTGACGAGTTTGCAAGGAATTTTAATACACCCTTGACTGACTTAAACGATCCTGTGATCATCCAGGTTAGGCCTTTTGATTCACTTGTTTTAGGTGTCCCTGTGGGTAGGATAATGTCTACTGTAGGAGAAAGTTCTTTTGTTTTCACCTCAGCCTTTCCGGCTGAAGGGGTACTACGTCCCGCAGTAAGTGCCCCTAGATCTATCATACCTACTATGCCATTGACTCTAGCAAGCCGAGTGGTCCAACCACTAGTTCCCACAAGCCTAGCAGGTGCTTCTGGTGACATGGTTATTGGGATTTCTAGCTAGTATACCTACTATTCCTTCCTCCTTCACACACACTTCCCAGAGTGGTCCGGTAGGATCCTCGGCTTTCGTCCAAGGATTTCCTTGGAATGGGGTGCATATTCCCCCATCCAATCTATACATAGGCCCATCACCTTCTTATGTAGGAGTGCATTTTGGAAATCCTACCTCTTATGAGAAAGGTTTTCAAACTCCAGTCTTGGCCCCATTCACGAGCTCTCCCTTTTCATTGTTTAGTGGAGGGATACCTGCTCCCTTTTTTCAAACCCCAGTTTCGATTGGGACGGACCGAACCTCTTATACTGCACCTCCCACCCACAATATTGTGGCTTACAGATGGAATCTGTTTCAAAGTAATCCATCCACTTCGCAACTGGTGGTAGGGGCAACCCCACCTTTACATATGGGCATTCGAGGGCAAGTTCCTCTAATCCCCAGACTGGCACTTTTAGTACTCCAGTTCAACCCAAGCTTCCATTCCTGGCAACGTTAAACTTGCCAGATTTGTCAAAATTGATGAACGACCTAGTTAGGCATGATCCCTCGTGGCCACTTGTTCCAACCAAATTGCCATCGGACATCCCAAAATTCGAGGGCAAATTTGGTGAAGATCCTGGGGCTCATGCCACCACTTTTAGTTTATGGTGTTATTATAATTTGCTGAATGAAGATTCAGTCAGGTTAAGGCTATTCCAAAGAACCTTAACAAGTACTGCAGCAAAATGGTACATCGAGTTGCCTTCTACTACATTCAGTAGTTTTTGGGACTTGGCTAGTGCATTCCTTAGCCACTTTCAGCTTCCGGTCCGATACGATTTTGGAACGGACTTGTTATCTACCTTCAGGCAGAACAAGGCCACCCACATCTCGGATCACATACAAGAGTGGAGGAGGTGAAAGAGCCTTATTAAAGCCACTATTCCTCCTGAGTTCTTACTAGAGTGGTTCTTTAAATCCCTGTTGCCTTACATATCTAAGGATGTATGCACTTCAAGAGTGACGAATGAAGAAGAAGCCATTCTCAGGGCCTAGCAAATGGATTTGATTTATTCACAATCTGGGATCTTGTATGAGATTATCCCTGAGGCACTGAGGCCTACCCACGATGCAGAGAAACCTAATCCTAGAACCCATGCCGATGGTGTGGTTGGGTCCGTAAACTCTCACACTGTAGAGTCTTTGGCCAAACATCTTCATCAACTGTCCGTCAAACATTCTATGGTGGAGGCAACAAAGGCTTCCCCCTCACCCCAAAGTACAAATGTTTTTGCATAGACCTCTCAGAAGGGCAATCAGCATCCCGGTGGGAAGAAGAAGAGAGGAAAGAAAGGGGAGGGAAATCAAAACAAGCAGAAACTTGCGAATAATGCTGACGGGGGCAAGAAAGAAAAGAAAAAGGTGAAATTCCCGTGTAAGTTATTCCATGAATATCGCCTCACTCACCTTTGTCCCCTTATGGAACAAGCCCAGAAGCTGCTAAAAGCTCAACAACCGGCTGTCCTAAAGGATCCTTTTCCCCAAGGGAAAAACTCAGCTTCAACTTCTAATGTAGCAGGGGGCACTCTAGGTGCCCCTGACCCCAACTATATCAACATGGTTCGATCTTCGACTTTTCTAAAAACTAGGAATAAAAAATACGAAAAAGAGACTTCTGAGAAGGGTAAGTCTATAGGTGAAACTTCTAACCCTCTCACAATCGAGAAGCCTGCTGAAAATATGCCTAAGATACCAAAAGGTGTCTTTAAGAAGACCTGGCATAACCCTAATGATAGGGCTGCTTCAAAATACTCCATGGTTGAAGACTTAGCCCAAACCCCGTGTGCAATATCAGCTTTAGAGGTGCTACAGAGCTGTCCCGCCCAGCGGGATGCACTCTTAGCAGCCTTAGGTAGCATGGACTCGTCGAGTCTCATGGTGAAATTTCACTTGTCTGATGTTAAAATTCACCTACCTTATCATGTAGCCTTATTAATAGATGTCATACATGGTGGAAAGACCATTGGAAGGGCAGTTGTTGATGAGGGTGCTTCTACATGCGTTATTCCCTTGTCATGTTGGAAAGCTCTCGGATCCCCAGAGCTAGTCCCATCAAACACTGTGCTTACTACTTTCGACGAAAGGTCATTCCGTCTACATGGTATCCTACCGGATTTTGAAATCAAGCTGGCAGGGAAAGCAATGTCTGTTGAGGTAGAAGTGATTGATGCACATTTGGACTATAATTTGCTTTTGGGAAGAAGCTGGACTTATGCCATGTCCGCTATTGCATCAGCCGTCTTTCAGGTGGTAGTATTTCCACACGAAGGGAAGTTGGTTACTGTTGACCAACTTGATTTTACTCAAAAAGGCCGCATGGAGTCTAATGAGTCCGCTATGCCATTGGTTGATCAGGTCAAACCTGCTACACAGAGCTTGGGGGATAGAATGTACGCATCACTGATGGGCACATTTGATCTTCCAGTCCCAATTAACTATATTGGTTCTACTAGTGTGGGGAAGTCCATAGACACGGTTGTTGATAGGACTGATCCTTGGGTTCTCCCTTCCCACCATGAAGTGGAAGTGCCCTTATTGACAGTGTAAGTGGCCTACCAAGCTATCACTCAAACCATTGTTGATCCCATTCCAGACCCTCTCACAATCTTAGAGGACCTGGAAGAAGTCTATTTTTCCACTTGGGTGGAAAACTCTTTGCACTCTATAGATTGTTTAGATATGGTTTTACCTTCTGATGAAGCCATGTGTGGACGTGGTAGTATCTGTGAAGATCTTCACCATCGATCCTATTTTCTTCCAGAGCTAAGCAAGATAGAAAATCAAGAGTTTCATATGAGACTGTCAGATTATGTTGATGCACCCATCAATCCATTACCAAGGGAAGGAATGTTTGCTGAGGGGAATATGGAAAATATTTCTGCTACTATCCCTATCAACATCTCTGCGAATCCAAATGTCATGGAAAATATCCATATAGGTGCAAACTGCTCTCCTGAGGAGATTGCAATCTATACGGCCTTGTTCAAGGAATTCCGCGATGTCTTTGCTTGGTCATATGAAGAGATTCTAGGAATTTATCCATCGATAGTTGAACATGAGATCCGAAAATACCCTGACGCTAAACCTGTTTGGAAAAATTTAAGACCTATTAACCCGCGTAAAGTGGCGACTGTGAAGGCTGAATTTGAAAAACTGTTGAAAGTTGTTTTATTTATCCCATAGCTCTGACGGAATGGGTATCCAACCCTATTCCTGTTGATAAGAAACAAGGGACCATACGTGTCTGTACTGACTTTTGAGATTTGAATAAAGCCTGTCCTAAGGACAACTATCCCACGCCATTTATAGACCAAATTATAGATGCTTGCGCGGGAAGTGAAGTGTTCTCGTTTATGGATGGTTTCTCCAGATACAATCAAATTCAAATAAAACCAGAAGACTGACATAAAACTGCTTTCATTTGTCCCTAGGGTACCTTCACATACAAAAAGATGCCCTTTGGATTGAAAAATGATGGGGAAACCTTTCAACGGGAAATGAATTTTTCCTTCCTTGATATCAAAGCCATTGTTGAACCTTACCTTGGCGATCTTCCTGTGCATTCTCGTAAAAGAATAGATCATCCAGATCACTTGCGTCTAATCTTTGAGCGATGCAGATACTATAAGATCCGCTTGAATCCCCACAAGTGCGTGTTCTGTTTTGAGTTAGGGAGATTACTTGGATTCATTGTTTCTAATAAAGGCATTCAGGTGGATCCATTAAAAGTTGAAGCCATTGTAAATCTGCCTCCTCCTCGTTCTATCAGGAAACTTCAGAGCCTGCAAGGAAAGTCTAATTTTTTTTGACGTTTCATTGTTAACTATGCCAAGATTACTAAGGGTTTCATGCACCTGCTAAAATAGGACACCCCATTTGTATGGGATGAAACTGCACAACTTGCTTTCGAGGTATTGAAAAAAGCTTTGTTGTCGGCACCCTTACTGCGTACACCAGATTACTCTAGGGATTTTATATTGTATCTGGCAGCGTTCGAGTCGACCATTGGGGTAGTCCTAGTCCAGGAAGACGATAAGCTCCAGGAGCATGTCATTTACTATCTTAGCCATGCTTTAGCCGGACCTGAACTCATGTACTCCCACATCGAGAAATTGGCCTCAGCAGCTGTCTATGCTGTTCAGAGGTTACGTCACTACATTTTACTAAGGACTACAACAGTAGTGGTGGATGTTAATCCTTTTCAGTGTGTTTTGTCCCGACGGATTGTTGGAGGAAAATTTAACAAATGGATAGTCATTCTCCAAGAGTTTGACTTGGATTTCCAGTCTGCTAAGTCTAAAAAATCCTTAGTTTTTGTTGAGCTTATAGCATAATTTCCAATGGAAGAAGATGTAGTCACTGAAGAAGACTCATTCCCAGATGAGCATATCTTCTTAATATCCACCTCTAACCCTTGGTATGGATATATACTTATATGTCTCTAGACTTTGAAGTATCCTGCAGCTTCCTCGTGGCAGGAATGACGTAAATTACGCCTTCATGCTAAGAAATACCTCATCATAGGAGATACTTTATATCGAAGAGGGGTAGATTCCATTTTGCGTCGATGTCTTACCCATGAGGAAGTGGAGATTGTCCTAAATGATTCCCATAGTGGAGCATGTGGGGGTCATTTATCTGGGTTAGCAACGGCCTAGAAGATACTACGTTCCAGTTATTTCTGGCCCACAATCTTCAAAGATTGTGTGGAAGCGGTGAAGCGTTGTCATCCCTGTCAGCTTTACACCAAAAAATGTGGTCACATCTCGCTCCATTATTTCCCATTGTCTCGGTGGGCCCCTTCATGAAGTGGGGGATTGATTATGTGACATGCAACCCAACCTTGGCTGGGGGGCACAAATATATCATTGTCGCCGTGGACTATTTTACGAAATGGGCAGAGGCAATGCCCACCTTTAAAGCTGACGGGGAAACAACAACTTTCTTTGTGTTCAATCAGATTATAGCACGGTTTGGTATACCCAAGGTGATTGTCACTGACCATGGCAGTCATTTTCAAAATAACATGATGACGGAACTGACCACTATGCTTGGATTTAGACAAGAAAATTCATCTTCGTACTATCCTCAGGAAAATGGTCAGGTTGAGGCTATTAACAATACTTTGAAGACTATCCTAAAATGTACAATTGATGCAGCCCGTTCTAATTGGCATATCATGCTATACCCCGCTCTTTGGGCGTACCGAACTAATGTAAAAAATGCTACAGGTTTCTCCCCTTTCTAATTAGTTCATGGAGTGGAAGCCGTTACCCCGGTTGAATGTGAAATCCCATCCTTGAAAATAGCTATTCATGTGTTACCCGATACGACAAAGCTTGAAGAACGTCTAGTACACTTAGAACATCTTGATGAGGAGCGTAGAGATGCGCTAACAGCAAATCAAGCTCACAAAAATAGGTTCAAAAGCCAATATGATAAGTCGGTCAAGCCTCGGATTTTCTCTGAGGGGGAACTTGTTTTTCTCTAGGATCAAGACAAAGAACCCCTGGGGGCAGGAAAATTCAAGGCCATGTGGTTAGGGCCTTACGTCGTGTCGAAGGTCTTAAAGAAGGGTGCATATGAATTAATTGATTTTGATGGGAATAAGCTGCATCAGCCTAGAAATGGGCTCTACCTGAAAAAGTATTATGCTTAGGCTTAGCGCTTTTTCTTGTATTTTATTGTATGTATTTTTATGTACACTAGTTTGTCGATTTGTGTTTTTTATACCATCTGCTGGATGTTTCAGATGTCTTTCGAGAGGTACGTAGGTTTCACTGATGGCGACAGTTGCCACACCTGTAATCTTGCTTCAGCGGCATGGGTCATTTATTCTCCCTCGGGATAGTTAGTTACCTCAAGAGGTGCTTGCTTAGGTCCTGCTTCTAATAATGTTGCTGACTATAGGGTTGTAATTGAGCTTCTATGGGATGCTTTGTCACATGGTATCACCCAGCTGGAAGTTCAACTGGACTCTTAACTAGTGGTTTTCCAGCTCAATCGAGCTTATCAGGTGCAGAACCCTATTCTATTACGCCAGTTCATGTAAGTTAGGTTGTTGGAAATATATTTTGAATTCATTACATTCAATCACATTCCAAGAAATCAGAATTCATTAACTGATGCATACGCTAATTACATTCTGGATTGGCATCTAACACATATTTGATAAAAATATACAACATACACATAAAAAACATTTGTAAATAAACCAACAATATATATATATGTGTGTGTGTGTGTGTGTGTGTGTGAATATCTGTTTATAGATAGGTAGAGTCTCTGATCCTCAGATCCAATCATAATTGTATTATATACAAAAAATATACAAAATATGGATCATAGTCCATCAAATTCCCTAGATCTAAGCTGGACCACCCTGGTCCCCCCGGTCTCCCTGTACTCTGGCTTCTTCAGCCTCCTCAGCTTTGGCAGCCTCAACAACATCTATGTATACTAGAACTGCTCTGGCCACCCACCTTAAAAGGCATATCTAGACAGGTGGAACTCCAACCACAAATTCCTGCATGATGGCTACGATGTGCTCTATCCACAAGGTGGGTACTCTCTAGGTAAGCCAGGCCAGCTTCCCCTCCAGAACCCTAATAAGCCCCTGGTCTTCGCCTAATACAGGACGCACATACATGCGTGGATGCCCTTCAGGGCGGACCGGTCCAATATCTGCATTTTGACATGTTTATAGGATTAGAACTCTTATACATATGTATATATCTCTATATTTTAAAATTCATAAAAATTTTAAAAAAACTTGAAAATAAAAAATTACCTAGCTCTCCCCATGCTCCTCCTGGAGGGAGGACAAGGTCTGGATCACCTTGAAAATCCATTGCAACATATGGAAATTGCTCCAGTGCTGGAAACTATCGCTCCCACCAAAAGTAGAAGTCATCATCATACACACTCTGCACTGAGCCACCTCCTCCCTAGCAAAGGAAGATATTTCCCCATCTGCTCAGCCTAGGCTGACGAGGAGATCAAAATGGTAGGGGTATTGCAGGGCTCAGTCCCGGCACTCTCTCTCAAAGAAGGCAACTAGTATGCTAGAATATCCGAAGTTATTCCTCCTTCCTCTCTTGCAGTCAGAGAGTTGCTTTCTCAAAATCGGGACAACTCCCGAACACCAATCATATAAAGCCCCCTGCATGCAATCCACTGCCAACCTCATTTGGTTTCGTGTAGTGAGATGAAGAGAATATGATCCCACAACCCTCACTATGGTAATTGTCAGTACTTGTAGAGGAATATCACGTATATGTTCAATAGGGATGCGACTCCCTCTATTTTGGGTACCTGGTGCGCAATATATATCAATGTAGTTTTGGACACTTAGGGGATCACCGCCTCTGTCGGTGCCCTCCAAGTTGACTGGAGCTCCCCGTCATGATAGACTGGCAATGAAGTAAATATCCTTTGAGGTAATCTCCAAGGACTCACCTTGAAGGTCAAACATGCCTAAATCATGGTCCCAGTAGTTTATCATGAACTCTAGCAGGCGGATATTGGCTCGCATAGGTGATGTGCAAAAGAACTTCAATAACCCACTTGAACATAAAACATTCACCGTGGGGGCATCCTGGAGTGCTTCTTGATCCATATCTTCATGGTCACGCTCCCTCCACTCAAGCACCATCTTCTAACCTAGCAAAACAACCTTTGTGAACCTTTAGTTTCATGCAAAAATTCATATTTTGGACCCTAAATATTTCTTTTACTCTTCACGCAGCGTACGCGACTGTCTAGTTAAGCATGTCGCGTACTGTACGTGACTGTCCTTCAAGGAAACCTGCGTATAGAACGTGTGTATGCGAGTTTCAATATATCGAACCCGCGTACACAACGTTCCTTTCTTAAGGGCGCTCAAAAATAAAAAATTGGGGCCTAAATTTAAAATTTTCTAGGATCAAATTGAAGAGCTTGGGGTGTAGTCTTACCTGACACTTGCAGAATTGGATTTCGTCCACACCGATTGAATGAAGGTAGAGGTGAAAACTTGCTTTTTATGGCTAAAAATCAAAATGGTGAGTTTTATTTATGTTTTTGAACTATTTATAGAAATTAAATTTCTCAAGTGGGTTTTTTCCCTATAGTTCACATTTTATCAAACTAATACCATTGTGTTTTTCCTTGTAACAGCTTTTTCATCATTCTAAGGTGTTTTTTGCTCATATAGGGTGATTTTTTGTCATTTCACTTGCATTTTGCATCTATACTTAATTCATCTTAAACTTAGCAATCAACATTTTAACCACGGACTATGGTATTCTTAACCATTAGCTCCTTGTCTTTACCATCATTCTTCCATGGATAGGGCCTTCCTCTCATGAGTATCCTTATTTTGAATGCATGTTGTATTTCTATACTCATGCTGCAGCTGTCTTAGGTATAGGGGAATCCTCTTAGCTAATTTTCGCACCAAATGGAGCCTCATTTTGGTCTGTTTTAATAAGCTATCCCTTTATAGGACTCCCCACCCTTATGGAGTTTCTTTAGGCCCAGGTCTGACTCCTTAAAACAGACTTGACTGCCGAGTTAACTTGTTCGTTCAAGCTCATTAAGAATATGTGAATGGGAACCTGCATTGGTGGTAGGTTATCTCTTTCTCAGACCATGCAGAATAGTACGAGAAATGATCACTCTCTTTTCTACGGAATTGAGAAGAGTATTCTCAGGCATAGGTTTACCACTTTTCCAGACCTGAGGGACTAACTTTACAGAAAAGGAACTCTCGGTATGAGCTTAGTTTTCTCTTTTTTGTGCTCTGGACCTAAACATGAAAAATATTTCGAGTGTACTTTATGTCTTTGTCATGCTCGTTAAACTCTAAAGAACAAAGCATCGAGTTTATTGTTGTAAGCCCCATTTCTCATACTCAAATGGATCTTTCCGAGTGATCTTGCTTTCCTTCACACTCGTAAAAATCAAGCTATATGCTGCTCTCGAAGGAGCGTTGGGTAGGTGGCAATTTAACCTTTTTCAAACCTCCTTGACTAAGTATGAAAAAGGTTCACCTTTTCTTCTATGGAAGTTAAGAGAGTTCTTCTGTGGTATGTTTTATACTTTTCCGGCCTCAGGACACTAAATTGGATGAAAAAGGACCCCCCTAGAGTCTTCTTTGGAGTTTTCAGACTCTCTAAATGTGAAAACGCTGACTGAGCATGTACTAGTTTGGGCTCATTAAATCCACGAATTAGTGACCCTATCAAGCAATATTCCCTCTTCTCTTCAAGCTTGTTAAAAAATGAAGAGAGACTCGAGTTGACTTTCTTGGACTCATTAAAATTTAACAGGGAAGGTAAGGAAGAAGTTTTTCTCTTTTTTTTGTTTTTTTTCAGTTAGTGGCAGCATGTCATCCTTGAACATAGTATTTTCTTCCTTTTCTGATACCCATGTCTCAGTGTTCACTTTCAGTTCATCTATTACTTCGAGTTTATTACTCCAGCTCTTGTCAATTCTACCTGGGGAATCTAATCATGTCTCCTACATGAAAGATAAGTCTAGTTGTTCTATCTATAAATTTAAAAGCTGCCTTGGGTCATCTTTGTGTCATTCTCATTGTTTAAGGACTTAACTCAATATCTGATCTATATCCTGATCCCATCATTGTCATATCTGTTATCACTTGTGTCTCCCTTCCTTTACCCAGTTCCTAGTCACTCTTGTGATCCATCGGAGGATCTATTGCCTTCCTTATCACAGTATGGTTCTGCATCAGCATTTCCTAACGACAAGACCTAGAGTTTTGACGATCGTACCTCAGGATTCACTTTCATCATGGGTGAATTCCTTTGCTTCAGTTGTCGATTATCACCTATTGATTGACAATCTGTTGAATCCACTCCATGTTTGACTTCAACCTACATCTATTCACATGGCTTGGATTGTACTAGTTCTTTGGGATTATTTATGAAGACCTTAGTTCCCGTTTATGGACTAAGTTGCCCAAGATTATGTTCTACCTATGTACAGAGCTTCTAGATCTTTGAAGAATCATCATTATTGTATATCATGGCTTCGATCCACCTTTGTAATATACATGGTCTTGTACCCGTACTATATGATGTACTCAAACATTTGTAAAGGAGCTAGTGTTCCAGTATATTGAACATAGCATCCTCAGATATGACTTTGTATATGACATTATTATGTATTTGTTTCAGGTACTACCTCTACTCCATTGGATTTCTGAGTTCTCCAAAGATAGAGATTATAATGTATTTCGGCCATTGCTTCCCTCTGACCTCACACATTAGGGGGCATCTGTTATCAACCCAAATGGCACTTCTCCGTCTGAGTGCCGACACTTCATATATTGGCACAAAAAAGGACATTTATGGATTGAAGGTTGCCTAAACACTATAGATGGGCATGACATTAGATGCATTCACTATCCAACCAGCTTGCCATTTTACCTTTTTATATATTGATTTTTGTACATGACTCTTTCCACAGCAACTCGTGTACGTACGCGACTATCTCCATAGCATCCCGCGTACTGTACGCGAGTATCTCCATTGCAACCCACATATATATTTGTACGCGGGTTTCCCTTATAGCAACTTGCGTGTCATATGCAAGTTACCAGTATCAATACTCATGTACACATCAATTCTACATTAAAAATAATAAAACATGATTAATGGAGATTTGTTAAGCCCTAATCATTAACTATCTTAACTGTCTCAACCTCCTCAACCTTCGAAACTGCTCTATTTTCCTAAGTATAAATAGAGGCCTTGGGGAGGGCATTAATCAATCATTCTTGGAGAGTAAATTTATGCTGGTAGTATATCTTCAAAATTCTTTGGAGCAGCAGAACTCAGAATCCTTTGGTTGCAAAGGAGTCCTTGTTTCAGGCATTGGGTTGTACACTTATCTCATTCACTATTGTTAATAAACAGACTCCTTCTTCCAAATTTGTGTTGAGTTTCTTTCATGTATGATGGTTTGATAAATATTTATGACTAAGCACTCTATATATTGTTTATCTAACTTGTCATATATACATGTATAAGATTGTACTTGGAGGATTTTCTCTTTGCAGGAGAAGGAGGTGCATCCCTGAAAGCTTCGGAGAGGAGCAGAACCGGAGAAGAGAAATCTTGGATCAACTGTCGCTAATCGGGTGAGTTCAACATTTCTTCCTATTCCTTTTCTGTATTTTAAAGCTAAGTGTTTGCAAGTTTTAAGAGTACATTGGTAACCCTAGACCCTCGGTTACAAGGGTGTTTATTCCTGAAAAACAAGTGCAATATACAGTTCTAAACAATGTAGATTGAGCAAAAAATTCTAGTGACAGTTTGAGAACACCTTTTTGCAAATCTTTTGATATATGCTTGAACCAAGAGTTAACCACATAACTAAGTACAGTTAGATTAAGAATGAGAAAAAGTCAGGAACAAACTTTGATAAGCATACTTACATGAGTATACATTGATGGCATGAATGTGGAGATGATGACATAACATGAACAGACCTTTGACATGTGGATAAGAAGCAGTGAACCTTGGTCAATGGAAGAACAAAATTGACATGAAAAAATAGACATTATAACAAAACAATGATGATATGACAGTGACATTAACTTTTATTAAACAACTGAACTGATTGTGGTTGATTTAATAGTTACAACAGTACCATTGTAGATTGAGAAAGCCTTGATGTCAGTGACAGACATGAAATAATAGTGATTGATTTGATAGTGACTGGTTGATGACATGATAGTTGGCATTGATGATTTGATAGATATAGGCAAATGACTGACATGACAAGTGAATAACAGAGTGCTTGTTTGATAGCAGTGCTGACATGATGAGTAACTTGATGTAATATGACAAGGATGCAAATATTTTTGTATGTGAATACAAGCTGGGTCTTGTACATGTTTTCTTAGTAGGATATAAGAAAAAATAGGCAGGGTCCTAGATAGGGAGTTGGTGCTCTTTGTTTCAGTAGGTGTTGAATTTCCTCATGATTGCAACCGTTTGAAATACAAAAAGATTACAAACATTATATCTTGTGTCTCTTGTGCAATGTGTTAATAATTATGTGTTTAACTTGAAGAATGATTAATGATATAGGTTATTGATGAATATGATAATGTAGTAAACGTATGAATGAAGATATGAGTTTTTTTTATTGAAGTGGAAATTTGGATTAAGTATTAGCTCGCCGATTCATCCCCCTTCTCGGTGAGCCATTGTGTCTAACAAGGTCAACTTTTAATTTTGAGAAATTTCAATTTTTAGTGACCTCCTGGAGAGGATGGCCCCATGCACTAATCTTGAGGATAAACTGGAAGGCATAGAAACTTTGTAGCATGGAAGTATAAGATTGCTCTCATTCTCAGAGAGAATGGTCTTGAGAAGTACATCAAGGATGAAGTTGCAGAACCCAAAGAAGATGAAGCTAAGGAGAAGTATGAACACAACCTAATCAAGGCAATGAAGATCATTGCGGATTCTATTAAATATCACTTGATCCCTCAAGTGTCATCTAAGAAGACACCAAAGCAAATGTATGATGCACTTTCCAGAATGTATGAGGGAAGGAACATCAACATAAAGATGAATTTGAGAGCTCAACTAAAGGGCACCAAGATGAGCAAAGGAGAATCAATTCAAGATTAATTCACAAGGGTATCCCGGTTCAGAGAACAACTAAGTGCCATTGGAGACACCCTTGATGAGGATGAACTAGTTATGACTTCTCTCAATGGTCTCACTAGACCTTGGGACTCATTCATACAGATTCCGTGTGCCATAAAATGAAGTATGAAGTTTGACATAGTATGGGAAGATTGCATTCAAGAAGAAGCTAAAGTAGCTAACAGAGAAGTTGTACTCAGAGAATATGATCAAGCTCTAGCCATCCATACTAAAGGAAGAAAACAATAAAACTTCAAGAAAGATAACCATAAAACTTCAAAGAAGAAGTTTCAAAATAAAAGGAAGGATTACTCAAAATATTAATTCTACAACTGTCATAAGATAAGACACCTTTCCAGAGAGTGTCCATCACCAAAGAAGAACAACAACAAGAGACGTCGTGGTCATCTAGCCGAAGATGAGGATGAGGAAGAAAGACCCCGAAAGATACTAACAAAAGAAGAAGATGTAGGTGGATATGTATTATTCTCTGCACTCTTTGGCTCTGTAACACCTGGAGAAGATACATGGCTTATTGATAGTGGTGCTTCAAAGCATGACAGGGAAGAAGAAAAATCTGTCAAGACTTGAAGAAAATATTTCTCCTCAGAAGCTATCATTGGGAGATGACTATCAATATTCCATCAAAGGTATTAGTGGATCAAGCTACAAGATTGACTCTGGGACTTCCATGAAGATGAAGGAAGTACTATATGTACCAGATTTGAAAAAGAATCTATTTTCCATCTCAGCTCTAGATAAGAAAAGATATAGAGTTGATTTTATAGATGGACAAGTACTTATGTGGTCTAAAGGAAAGACACTTGAAGATGTTGTGGTCATTGGTGAAGAAGGAGGACTGTACAAAGTTAAAGGACATCTAGATACAACCCTTGTCCATGAGACTACCAACTCAAATGAACTATGCCATAGGAGGCTTGCTCACATTAACTACAAAGCACTACCCTATGTGAGCAAGGTGGTAATGGGGTTACCAGATCTGAAGATTAATCATGAGGGAACTTGCAAAGGATGTGCAAGAGGAAAGAACATCAAAAATCCCTTTTCGAAAAGTGAAACAAAGACTAAAGGTACATTAGAACTAATTCATTCTGATGTATGTGATCCTATTCCCTCCATATCATTAAGTGAATATGAATATTATGTCACATTTATTGATGACTATTCAAGAAAGACATGGATATAATTCTTGAAGAACAAGAGTGAAGTGTTCGGTAAATTCAAGGAATTTAAAGCCTTGATAGAGAACTATTCAGAAAAGATAATCAAGACACTGAGATCAGATAATGGTGGAGAATACATTTCAAAGGAATTTGAGGCATTCTTTAAGGAGGCAGGAATCAAGATGGAACTAACCACTCCCTATAATCCCCAACAAAATTGTGTTACAGAAAGAAAGAATAGAACCGTTATGGAAGCAGTAAAGACCATGATTCATGACCAAGACCTCCCCATGCACTTGTCAGATGAAGCACCAAGGACAACTGTGTATGTGCACAATAGATTATATCATAGTGCTCTTGGATTCAATACTCCTAATGAAATGTATACATGAAAGAAACCTGAAGTGATCCATCTCAAGATATTTGGTTGTCCAATATATGTGCATATCCCGAAAGAGAAGAGAACCAAGTTGGATCCTTCTGGAAAGAAGGGAATATTTGTTGGATACTATGAAGTCTCCAAAGCCTTCAGGATATACATTTCAAGATTCAATCATATCGATATTAGTAGGGATGTAAAATTTGATGAAGAGATAGCTCTAAAGAAATCTAGAAGGTGTCAACTTGAAGAAGTACATGAAGAGGATGTACATCCCAGAGTGGTAGAAGCTGAACCCTCTCCTGAAATAGTAGCATATGAAGATCATGATATGCTAGAAACTCAGGAACCCCCTACTATGGATATCTCTCGAAAGAGAAAACCCGCATGGGTAAGAGAAATCATACAAGAAGTAGAGAAGTATGGAGCTCCATAAGGCTTCACAAGAACAAGAAAAGTATCAAATCCATACTCCATTTATGTAGCTTTGATGTGTGACCTTGTAGATCAAGAACCCACCAGCCACGAGGAATTTGTCCAGAAGAAAGAGCGGGTTGAAGCAATGATGAAAGAATACCAGTCAATAATGAAGAATGATGTTTGGGATATAGTACCCAAACCAGAAAACAAGAGTGTGGTATCTTTCAAATGGATCATGAGATAAAACATGTTGCTGATGGATGTATTGAAAAGTACAAGGAAATATTTGTGGCTAGAGGATTCTCTCAGAAAGAGGGGATTGATTATGAAGATACATTTGCTCCAGTGGCAAGGTACACTTCCATCAGAATCATCATGGTACTTGCTTCCATGATGAAGTGGGATCTACACCAAATGGATGTAAAGAAAACCTTCCTGATTGAGGAATAGTTTTACATCGAACAACCACAAGGATTTGAAGTTGAAGACATAGTGACTCATGTATGTAAGTTGGAAAAGGCTCTGTATGGACTGAAGCAAGCTCCTAGAGCTTAGTATGGTAGAATAGATAACTTCTTGACAAGCTTGGGATTTAACAAAAGTAAAGCTGATCCTATCCTTTACATGAAGATTATGGATGATGAACCTATCATACTATTATTGTATGTGGAGCACAATTTATTTCTGACAAGAAATGAGAAACAGATCAAAGATTGCAAGAAGAAGCTAGATTAAGAATTCGGGATAAAGATATTAGATTGATGCATTATTTCCTCGGGATGGAAGTGTGGCAGAGCCCAAAATGAATCTTTCTGAATCAGGGAAAGTATGTAGTAGAAATATTGAAAAGATTTGATATGTTGGATTGTAAATCCATGGCCACACCCATGGACACCAACCTGAAGTTGTTATCTGTTGAGTCATCAAAGTTAGTGGATACGACACAGTATAGACAGATTATTGGGTAATTGATGTATTTGACTAATACAAGGCCATATATATGCTTTGTTGTGAACACCTTAAGTCAGTATCTAGTTAAACCTAGATGGGTTCACTAGATAGCTGCAAAGCATGTGATGAGGTACCTAAAATGTACGATAGAGTTGGGACTTTAGTATTTTAGAGATAATTACTACAGATTATATGGATATATGGCTTCAGATTGGGCAGGAAGTGCCACAGACAGAAAGAGCACCTCAAGTAGATGTTATTTTATGGGATCCACCATGATCTCATGGTTTAATAAGAAACAATCCAGTGTTGCTCTCAGCACAGCTGAAGCAGAGTACATAATAGCTTGCTCCGCTAGTTGTGAAGCAATATGGCTTCAAAAACTGATGTTAGGACTATTTGACATGGAGTTGGACACCACAGTGATTCTTTGTGACAACCAAAGTTGCATAAAGATGACATAGAATCCGATGTTCCATTATAAATCAAAGCACATAGAAATATGATACTTTTTATATAAGGGATATAATACAAAATGGAGCTATAGAACTCCAGTATATGAGTACCGATGAGAAATTGTTGATGTGTTGACAAAGCCTCTATCTCGAGTAAAGTTTAAATATTTTCGTGACAAGCTTGGTGTAGTTCGAAAATAATTTCCTCTCAAGGATGAACAATCATGATATTTCAAATTATGAATATATGGACTCTCTTTGAAAAGGAGGAACAAGTTGAAGATATTGACTTCCCTCGGAAAGGAAGAGTAGGTCAAATATATGAACCCTCTTCGAACAAAGGGGGAGCATGTTGATAATATGGATCCTTCGAGGAAAGGGGGAGTGATTATAAGACTGACATCGATGATGGGATGACATTGATGCTCTAGTATGAAAGAGGCCAAGTGCGCCTAAAGATGCTGACAAGGTCTGACATTCACTTGTGGATGACAATATTGTATGACAAGAAATAACACTTAGTTCTTGAGAGTGGTCCTTACTAAGGATGGCCCAGCATATGTTACTCTCGCATGGAGATTACCCATATTCATATGTGGATACCATAGAATAACAATCGCTTGGGAGTGTTCATAGCCTTAGTGGTAAGGATGCTCTACGATGAGTCATTACAGAAGACATGGTTGACATTTACATGTGGTTGAGATCTTATTTGCAGACATTACTCTCGCATGGAGAGTATACCTACATTTATATGTAGATGCCATATAATAACACTCGCTTGGGAGTGTTTCTAGTCTTAGTGGTAAGGATTCTCTATGATGAGTCATCACAAACGTCGTAGTATAACACTCACATGGACTAGTCCTAGATTTCATGCTGAGGACGTTCTACGATGAGGATCGACATTTACATGCGATTGAGATCTGCAGTTGCAGACAATACTATTATATGGAGAGTATGCCTACATGTATACGGAGAATATAAATCCTAAAGGTATTCAATGAATTTATGAGAGCATAAGCCTATTTCTCAATTGAATCATACTTCAGCTCAACATCTCTCAAGGTTTTGCTAAAGAATGCAATCAGATGATCAAGACCCTCATCATCTTTTTGTAACAGCACAACTGCCACTGTGTCATAGGATCCAAAGGAGAAGATATAAAAACTCTTGGTATAGTCCAAACTAATCAGGGTTGGGGCTTCCATGATAGCCTTCTTGATGTCTTCGAAAGAGCTTCTTTCCTGGTCAGTCCATTTTATTTCTACATCCTTTTTCATCATGGTTGTTATGTGCTTTACCAGCTCAAAGAAATTAGGGATGAACCTCCTGACAAATTTTATCTTGCCCAAAAAGGACTGAATATCTCTTTTTGACCTAGATATGGACAAATTATAGATTGCTTCCACCCTTACCAGGTCAATCTTTACACCTTCAGCTGAGACTATGTGACCTAGAAGTTTCCCCTCACCGAGTGCCAATTGGGACTTCTTAGGGTTGAGTGATATTCCAAACCTCCTGCACTTCAGAAATACCCTCCTCAAGTGTTGCAAATGATCATGATGGATGTGAGAGTAAAACGTTAGGTCATCCAAGTATAGAAGCACAAATTTATCTTTCAACCCTACAAAACCTAGGTCCATGGCTCTCTGAAAAGTAGCCCCAGCATTCATCAGCCCAAATGGCATTTTAGCATACATGAAAGTGCCCCAGGGAGTGGTAAAGGCAGTCTTCTCTTGGTCATCAAGGTGCACAGCAACTTGGTTGTATCTGGAAAAGCCATCCAGAAATGACATGGCACTAGCCCCGGAGACTCTTTGTAACAAGTGTTCCATCTTGGGTAGTGGATAGTTATCCCTTTTGGAGCATTTGTTCAGGTTTCTAAAATCCACACACAACCTAATTTCATCGTTCTTCTTCCTCACCACCACTAACTTTGCAATCCACTTGGAATACCTAAGGGGGATTATGAGTTTGGCTTTGAGGAGCTTATGGATTTCTTTTTCAATTACTGGTAATGGGAGAGGACTGATGGATCTTAGCTTTTGCTTGAAAGGGATGGTGTCCTTCTCCAAAGGAATCCTGTGCTGGATGATATTGGTGTTGTAGGTTTTCAGGGCACTGTACTCCCAGGAAAAGATATTAGCAAATTCTTTTATCAGGTTGAAAAATTTGGACCTTTGATCAGCAGTGAACTTAGTGGACATATTTATCAGCTTTGGATGGATTTGGATACCTATGTTTTTCTCTTGGACAGCAGGGTCTTGCTCCTTTTTGGAAGGATTGAAAGGGATTTCATTATGATCAAAAAGCTCTTCTAGAGGTGCTAGACGCCAAGGTATATAATTGCTGGGTAATTGGACAATATTTTGATCAGCTACTTTCTCTTTCAACTTGAGCTATTGGGATTCATCCATGTTTAGGTTTTCTTGATCTATATGTATATCAGAGAATTCATCTACTAGCTGAAGGAATTTACTAAGCTCATCATCATTCTCAAACACATTCCAAAATTTTACATTATCTGGCAGGGAAGGTCTGTACTTGACCTAAACATTATAGCTAAGCTAAGGAGGTAAAGGAGGAACAAACAAACTTGCAGAGACAGCCAAGGAATCACCCAGGTGATTCAAAGCCCTAGGTATATATGACAGTTCAAAAAAAATAAAGGAGTCTCTGAGTTTCCATACCTCATCCCTGTAGGCCTTTAGTCTGACATTTTTTGCTTGAAAAGTGTTGTTGAACTGCTGTATAATAAGGTCTGCATCTCCAAAAATTCTCATGCACATGATCCCCATCTCCTTGGTAGCTTTAACTCCTAGCAGCAAGGCTTCATATTCTATTATATTGTTAGTGGTTTTAAAATCAAGCTGATAAGACAGATGAATATTTTCCTTGGATGGAGCGATCAATGCTACACCTGCACCTGCTGAGCTTTGAGTGCTAGCCCCATCAAAATACATGTTCCAGAATACTGTGGTCACTTCTTCGAGTTGCTGACAGGTGGGATTGGTAATTTGGACTGATGTTTGCTGAGAATCATCTATTTGCAGAATGCATGACCCAAAATTAGTGTCTACTGCATAGATTGGGTGGTTGACTGAATTCCTTTCATTGTGTATGATGTAGGCAAGCTGATTCTCTCTATAAAGTATCTTGGTTTCCCCTCCAAACATGGGGATTGTGGCATATGTAAGGTCCATCTGAAGGGTGCCACCTAGCCTTTTACTCCATGATCGAGATAGCAAGAGACCAAATTTGGGAGGGATATCAGCCACTACAATGTCCATCATGATTCTTTTTGAAGGTAGCTGAGTTAGGTTCACAACAAGGTATTTGATGAGGCCCAAGCACTTGACCTTCTTGGAGACAAAGGAGAAAAAATCATGGTAGGGATTTGCAATGCTAAGACCAAGCTCATCCATAACAGCCTTTGGCATTAGGTTATGGGAAGCTCCTGAGTCCAGCAGACAGTTATGAAGGACTTTATCATGGATATTCAAGGATATATAGAAAGGTGGGCATGAATCCTTTAGGTCTTCGATCATAGGGCCTATGGTTACAACAAGTTTATCATGTTGCATATTGACAAAGTCAGTATCAATATGCATCTTTGGATGAAGAGAATTCAGTATGGAAGATTTGAATGCATCATTTTTCATTAGCTCGATTAATGGGAAAGGAATCTTCAATTTCTGAATCTCTGACTCAAGGTTGAAAGAATAATGCAATCTATTAGGAACTTACCTCATGTACTGTAGTTTTAATTTGGACATGGTCAGGGCTTGATGAAGGTGCTGGTTTTTGCAATGGTTTGGAAATGACAGCCATTTTCTTTGGTAAAATAGCAGCCTTTTTAGTTGGTGTAGCAGGATGTTTGGCAGGAACAACATTATTCTTAAGGGGAGAAACCAGCCTAGACCTTAGACTATACCCTCCTTGACCATCAGCCTAATATACTGCTTCATCACTGATCTGCTCATCAATTAGGGCTTCCTCATATTCTGCCTGTGTTAGAAAAGAATAGTCAACTTCATCTTCCATGCAGTGAATGTTGTCTTCAGCCACTCCTTCTTCCTCAATGAATTATGGCTCTTCTTCTAGCACAACATTATGAAAAGGAGCTCTGATTCTTTGACCTTCCCCTTGATTACTTTCCCTTCTAAGGATTTGAGATGGGGGGTTGCCTCTTCTGTAAGGGATAAAATTAGGGTTTTGAGGAACAAAATCACTTGGCCCTTTACCTCTCATAGGTATCTGTCCTCAGTCCTTTAGCTTAGACATTTGAGCAGTCAAGTTATCTAACAGTTTGGTCATTTTTTCAATCTTGTTCTCTAATGAAGAAGCCCCAAGAGGGTCTACTGGCTGCTTCTTCTTGTCTATCTTTCCTTTGACCTTCTAAGATGCCAGAATGTTGGATTATACCTCTAGGGCAACATCCTGCATGAGTGATAAGGAGGTGGACCTCCTTTCTCTGAGAAGCAGGCAAAAATCAGACTCAAAGATATTTGCATAAGTTATCATGGATGAGGTATCAGTGGACTTGATTTCAGTGGGGATCTTGCTGTACATATTTTTGAACCTCTTGGTGAAGTTGGAGACAGACTCCCCATCCTCTCTTTTTAAGTTACTGAACTCTATGACATAATAGAGATGGTCTCTCCTCTCTCCCCAATGCTTTAGAAAGATGTGATATAGGGCTTCAATGCCTGCTACTGATCCATCAGACAGTTCTTTGAACCATTTCCTAGCCTGACCATCTAGGGTTTGCACAAAAACCCTAGTCCATACATCTTCCTGTTCTATGTTAATGTTCTCAGCATAATTGTAAAATGCCTCTAGATGTTCTTCAGCTGTGAAATCTCCCTCCCCTATGAACTTAGGCATGTACTTGAGGTAGTATCCAATGGGCATGGCCGAGAGAGGGTTAGGAAAATTTAGGGGGGCATACCTAGCTACCAAGATCCTTTCCATTTTGGTCAATTGAGGGGAAACCATATTGAAAATGGGTATGGAAATACTGGAAGAAGGTAGTACTGATGTATTTAGTTGCTGAGAAGGTGGTGGTGGTAAACTTATCCTAGTGGAGTCACCAGGGATTGGATCTTCACAATCAACAGTGCTTGAAGATGCCCAAACCCTAAAAATTTTTGATGTATTTATAAATTTCTGAGAATTAAGTGTTTCAGCAAAAGAAATAATAGCAGAAATATTCTTTGAAATAACTCATGTAGCTTCCTTTGCAGCACTGTTGGTCTGCCTTAGGGAAACCCTAGCTCTTCTCAAAATCTCTTATGGATCTTAAACAGGTGTTGTTGGTGGCCCTTGAGGGTTTGCTCTGGTACTTGGTCTTCTTGAAGCCACCTTATTTCAATGGAGTCACCAGATAGATGATTACAACTAGAATAGTGTGCAAGCTTTGTCTATCATCAAAGCAAGGATCTATGTTGCCTCCCAGGGAAGCTGAGCTTCAGTATCCTCTCCCCGACAACGGCGCCAATTTGTTATCAGTCCAGGAAATGCCTCTAGGTTGCAGCTCGAGGATGCTTGGTAACTTAAAATGATTTTGGGGTTTTCTAAAATGGATCAAGTCAGGTGACCTATAAGACATCCCACTCCCAAGACATGCATGAAACTCAATCCGGTGCAAGGATTCTAATTACCACTGTTCAGAGGTTGACAATATGGTGTAGGGATGGAGAACTTATCATGCTGGCAGATTTATACATAAAATAGATACATATAAATGGCTAAATCATGACAAGGAAAGCACTTATAATTCAAATCACATCAACATGCCAATAGGGTGACAGCTATCAGGCATTAATTAACTTGAATATAACCTGAATACCACATTCAAGAATAAGCACAGAAAAGACAGAAATGGAAGCTGAACAGATGATAACAAAAGAGCTTATATTAGGTGATGAGAAAAATGAGAAGCTTGACAATAGAAATGGTATATAAGCCCCTGAAGTCGATCCCTTTCAATAAAATAATTCTTAGGATTTATAGCCTTTACAAAAATATTCAGATCCTAAAAATTTGGATCTGATTTAACAAAAATAAACAAAATAATTGTTTTTTGCAAAATTAGGTTAAAAAACCCTAATTAACTACTAGTCTAACTAACTGTAGAATTAGTTCACTGTATGAACCTTCTGATAACTAAAGTAACACTGGAAATCACTGCCACTGGTCCTCTACTGGTTAAGTCACTGTTTCACTTTGAGAGCTAAGTGTTGGTGGCCTTTTCTCCCTTTATGTCATAGCAAAATTGAAGCATACCTTCCATGATTTTTTCTTCAGCGTCTTTCATGTTTATACTTTGTCCCTGAGCCATCCATGTTCGCCCAAAACTGGTCCTGTGTGTCAAAACTTAATATTATGCCTCTGTCTGCTTTCGGTGGTTAATATGCCAAAATATTGAAACCGTTAGCTGCCGAAAGCAGGGCTTTCGGTGGCTAATGAACTGCCTCAACATCCTCCTAAGCCACTGAAAGCCCTGTTCTTAAAAAATCCTTAGGCCACGTCCAAAACTGTTCTGTCAAGTTTGTCTGCTTGTATTTCTCATTCAACAGGCTCTGTGTTAGGAAGGTTAACAATAGCTTGTCTTGCTTCTGGAGGCTGAAGGCTTACTGCAACTTCAGCTAGGGTGTCCAATGTGAGGTGGGTGTTAGGGTTTTGCTTGGCCTCCTTCAGCTGCAGTCTCTAAATCCTAATCATCCTATACAATCTAGTATTGTCCTTCATGAACGTTAGGTTTCTTCTTTTGAGTAATATGTATCTTCCTCTCATCTCCAGGAAAGAATTATGCAACTGCTTATTCCTCTTGGTCAATATAACATTGTTCTTCTTTATCTCTCTTTCCAAAATCTCCATTTCATACACTTGTCTCAGCAACTGATTTATCCTTTGAGTCTTGGACTTGCTGGAGGAAGCCTTCTCTACTGGTTCCTCTTGCTCTTTTGGTGTAGGGGATGGTAGTTCTTCAGTCATTGCTACAACCTGCAAAGCTAGGTTTGCACCTTCCTCTTGTTCCTCTTCTGAGTCTGAGTATGGTAGGTTCAAGATGTTCTCATTGTGTGTTGTAACTTCCTAGCCCTTTTCATTGAAATCCAAGTTTCTTTTAACCTTCTTGGCTTTGGAAGAGGAAGGAGGTTGTTCTACTGCTGCTGGGGATATAGCCCTTCTCTTCCTTTTCCCACTTCTTGGTCTGTTGGACATTTTAGCTGGAGACTTCCCCTTTTCTTTTGGCTAAAGGCCTGTTTGAAATCCATTCCAAAATAAGAAATAAGGCCATGCCATATTCCTCCTCTTTAGCAATTATTGGACCAGAAATTGGATAAGGCCATGATGAGACAGTCTTCCAGCAATCTTGGTTGGATGAGCCTTCACCTGGTGTGCCATTTTTCCCAAGCTCATGTGCAAGTAAAAAGGTAAATTCAGTGGGTTTCTTCCTGTGAAGTGGTTCATTAATTTAAAATGGTAGATCATGGGTCTGTTCTAACTTCCTTCACATGTTATGTAGACCACAATGGCCTTTAGCAGTTGCTGCCACCTCTCTTCTAACCAGGAGGATGGCACACTCTTCTTCCACACCACTCCTCTATGCTCAGGCTTTAGGGAGGCTTTAGGGAAGAATTGAACTCCACATCCTTTGGTATGGTGGTTTTGAACCACTTTTCTCCTGTGCTAGGGAGTTCAATCACTTCAATGATTAGGGTTTCATCTATGTGGAATTATTCTTTTCCTGTGACTTCCTTAGAGCCATCGAATGAGAGAGAAAATGCCTCAGCCACATGCTGATGTGAACCTTGAATCTTATCACAAAACCTATAGCAGCCAACATCTTGGAAAAATTGACAGACCTCTGGATGTGCCTCTAGGTAGCTGATATCTCCCAACTTCTTCCTGAGAGCAGGTCCTCCCTTCTTCATCTTGTTGAATGCCACTCCTGTGTACCTCCAACAATAAAAATCAAGCTCTATGAAATACTGTCTTTTGGCAGGATGCCTCTTAGAGATGGTTTTCTGATGGAGAGAAATGATCAATTTGAGGGTGGAGTGTACTGAAGATTTGGCACTAATTATGAGGGCTTTATAATGCATGATTTATGCTGAGGTCAGAGGGTGACGAGTTCAGTTGATCTTTTCGAGACCCCTTTCCCAGTAATGATTTCAAAATTGGCCTGGTTACCCATTGGGTTTTTTTGCAGTTCTGTGGACAGGTGGAGGGAGAATGAGGGTTTCAAATTTACATCAATCCTTATCAATCTCACTAATGACCTCCTTACTTGTTCCCTCATGCAGTTATGCAAACTCCCATCCTTTCGGTGGTTTATCACGCCTTTTAATGATCATTGCTTGGTTGACAGGGTCTGATTTGACTGATTTCTAACCGTTTCCATTTTTTACCTTTTCGGTGGTTAACAACCTTCAGGAATTTGTCTTCTAGCCGCTAAAAAGATGGTTTTCGATGGCTAATGAAATGATATCCCTTTCTCCCAAGCCACCGAAACCATTTTCCCTATGTTGTGGTGAAACTCAGCTTTCGATGGATAGTGGTATCCTCGAAAATCCCTTTTAACCACCGAAAACCCATCCTTTCAGTGGCTAATGAAATGTCAGAGCTTTCACCTAAGCCATCGAAAGTGATTTTTCCTCAACACCTTTTTGCCTGCTTTCAACGGTTAATGCCCTTCTGGAAATGTTTACTAAGCTGCCGAAAGCAACGCTTTTCAATGGCTAATGAGATGTCTGAAGTCTCTCCTAATCTGCCGAAAGTACCTTTACCAATGTCGCTTTTTGTCTGCTTTTGATGGTTAAAACCCTTCTTGGACTATTCACTAAGTTGTCAAAAGCAACACTTTTCGGTGGCTAATGAGTCGTCTGAAGTCTCGCCTAAGCCACCGTAAGTGTTTTTACCATTGACTCGATCGGGCCCGCTCTCGGTGGTTAACCTTTATCCTATGTTAAACTATTAGCTACCGAAACAAATCCTTTCGGTGGCTAATGAGCTATTGAGAACCCCGCCTAAGCCACTGAAAGCTAAAACTTCCAATTTCTTCAACCATAGCACAAACATAGACTTTCAATTTGTTAGTCATCTTTAGATCTTTCATGTCATGACTCGAATTCTTCATACTATCAAAATAAATTTATTTTGGGAGATAACATCTGGCTCCTACTTGGGGATGGGAACCTCCCTGTGAGGTCCCAAGAACCCCAGACCAAAATGCATTTCCTTGAAAATAACTAAAAACTTAACACTATCATTTACTGTTCCATTGGGAATGGAGTTTATTCTGTAAGAAAAAACAACCTATTAACTACTAATTTACAATAACAAGGCTCAGAGCCTCAAATAAAGTAAATTTTTAGAAAATTCCCATTCACTGGGCCATCAAACACCTCTTCCCCTTCCATATTCTGCAATTTGAAGGTGTTATTTTTCTGTACCTGAGCTATCACAAAAGGGCCAATTCACAAAGAATCAAACTTTCCATGTTTTCCCTTGTCCTGCCTGACAACATCCCACTTGAGGACCCAATCTCCAACCTAAAAGTTGTTTACCTTTGCCCTTTTGTCAAACATGACCTTTATCCTCTATTGATGGGCTTCTGATTTTCCTATCACTTGTTCCCTGACTTGCTGCAATTCCACCAAATCCATCATCCTCCTCACCATCTCATTTGGTTCATCTTCCTCTTCCTGAAAGAATTTTTCCACTAGCATAATGAGCTGAATGGGAAAAATGGCCTCCGTACCATAAATTAATTTAAATGGAGAAGTCCCTATAGATATTTTTTCTGTTACCCTATCATCCCATAAAGCAAACTTTAGCTTAGAATCCCAACTTTTATGATTTGTCTCCAATAGCTTTCTGATGATCCTAACTAGGCTTTTGTTGGATGACTTAGCCAGGCCATTTCCTTGAGGATAATAGGATGTGGAATGCACCAGCTGAATGCCCATCGACTCACACATTTTTACAAATGCCCAAGATTTGAAAGCTATTTCATTATCAGTTACTAGCCTTACTGGGAAGCCAAACCTGCTAAAGATATTCTCATATAAAAACTTCATGATGACCTGATGAGTGGCATTCCTGGTGGGTACTGCCTCTATCCATTTGGTAAAGTAGTCTATGGCTACTAGGATCCATTTATGCTACCCACTGGAAGATGGATTTATTTCACCTATGAAATCCAAACCCCATTGAAGGAAAGGCTCACTCACTATAATAGGCCTACAGGGCAAGGATTTGAGATGCTGCTTCCCTATAAATATTTGGCACTGGTCACAGGCCCTTACAAAAATACATACATCAACAAAAAGGACTTGCCAATAGTACCTTGCCCTCAGGATCTTGTGGGTTGTGGTCTTCTAATAATGATAGCCCCCACATGTACTGGAATCAAAGTGATGCATGACCTGATCTGGTTCTTCTTTATCTAGACATCTCAACAAAATTCCAGACAGATCTTTCTAGTACAGCAGTTTATCAACTATGCAGAATTTAACAGACTTTAGTTTAAGAGCTCGAGCTTGATTAGGAGTAATACCAGGAGGCACTTCTAATTTCTGCAGAAAATAAATAATACCTGAGTACCACTCACATGAAGACAAGTTTTCAGCCACTGATTGAATGTCATTCTGATCCTGAATTACTTCTACTGCTACTACAGTTTGCAATTTTGTTGAATTGACACAAGTGAAGTTTATCCTCATTCGTTCATAGTTTTCTTTAGCCATGAGTTTGGCCAGACCTAGTCCCTTTACTAGCTTAGTGGGCTTCACCTCTATATCAAAATCAATGAGCTTGGCAATCCACTTAGCTCTCTTTCCATCAATGTCAGGCTGAGTCAAAACATCCTTCACAGCAGCTGAAGGGACATAGGAACGAAATTTTGGATGGAGAATATAAATCCCGAAGGTCTTCAATGACTTTATGAGAGTGTAAGCTTGTTTCTCAATTGGATCATACTTCAGCTCAGCATCTCTCAAGGTTTTGCTAAAGAATGCAATCAGATGATCAAGACCCTCATCATCTTTTTGTAACAGTACAGCAGCCACTGTGTCATAGGATGCAAAGGAGAAGATATAAAAACTCTTGGTATAGTCCGGACTAATCAGGGTTGGGGCTTCCAAGATAGCCTTCTTGATGTCTTCGAAAGAGCTTCTTTCCTATTCAGTCCATTTTATTTCTGCATCCTTTTTCAGCATGGTTGTTATGTGCTTTACCAGCTCAGAGAAATTAGGGATGAACCTCCTGACAAATTTTATCTCACCCAAAAAGGACTGAACATATCTTTTTGACCTAGGTATGGACAGCTTCTGGATTGCTTCCACCCTTACTGGGTCAATCTTTACACCTTCAGCTGAGACTATGTGACCTAGAAGTTTCCCCTCACTGAGTGCAAATTGGGACTTCTTAGGGTTGAGTGATATTCCAAACCTCCTGCACATCAAAAATATGAAATACCACCCTCAAGTGCTGCAAATGATCATGATGGCTGTGAGAGTAAACAGCTAGGTCATCCAAGTATATAAGCACAAATTTATCTTTCAACCCTACAAAAGCTAGGTCCATGGATCTCTAAAAGGTAGCCCCAGCATTCATCAGCCCAAATGGAATTTTAGCATACATGAAAGTGCCCCAAGGGGTGGTAAAGGCAGTCTTCTCTTGGTCATCAGGGTGCATAGCAACTTGGTTGTATCCAGAAAATCTAGCCAGAAATGACATGACAATAGCCCCTGAGACTCTTTGTAACAGGTGTTCCATCTTGGGTCGTTGATAGTTGTCCTTTTTGGAGCATTTGTTCAGGTTTGTAAAATCCACACACAACCTAATTTCCCTGTTCTTCTTCCTTACCACCACTAAGTTTGCAATCCACATGGAATACCTGAGGGGGATTATGATTTTGGCTTTGAGGAGCTTATGGATTTCTTTTTCAATTACTGGTAATAGGAGAGGACTGATGGATCTCAGTTTCTGCTTGAAAGGGATGGTGTCCTTCTCCAAAGGAATCTTGTGCTGGATGATATTGGTGTCATAAGTTTTTAGGTCACTATACTCCCAGGCAAAGATATCAGCAAATTCTTTTATTAGGCTACAAAATTTTGACCTTTGATCAATAGTCAACTCAGTGGACATATTTATCATCTTTGGATGGCTTTGGCTATCTATGTTTTGCTCTTGGATAGCAGGGTCTTGCTCCTTTTTGGTAGGCTTGAAAGGGATGTCATTATGATAAAAAATATCTTCCAGAGGTACTAGACCCCGAGGTATATAATTGCTAGGTAATTGGACAATATTCTGATCAACTACTTTATCTTTCGACTTGAGCTGTTGGGATTCATCCATGTTTAGGTTTTCCTAATCTATATGTATATCATAGAATCATCTACTAGCTGAAGGAATATACTAATCTCATCATCATTCTCAAACACCTTCCAAAATATTACATTATCTGGCAGGGAAGTTCTGTACTTGACATGGACATTATAGCTGAGATAAGGAGGTAAAGGAGGAACAAACAGACTTGCAGAGATAGCCAAGGAATCAACTAGGTGATTCAAAGCCCTGGGTATATATGATAGTTCAAAAAACATAAAGGAGTCTCTGAGTTTCCATACCTCATCCCTATAGGCCTTTAGTCTGACATTTGTTTCCTGAAAAGTGTTGTTAACCTGCTGTATAATAAGGTCTACATCTCCAAAAATTCTCATGCACATGATCTCCATCTCCTTGGCAGCTTTAAATCCTAGCAACAAGGATTCATATTCTGCTATATTGCTAGTGGTTTTAAAATCAAGCTTATAAGACAGATGAACAGTTTCCTTGGATGGAGAGATCAATACTACACCTGCACCTGCTGAGCTTTGAGTGCTAGCCCCATCAAAATACATGCTCTAGACTGTTGTGGTCACTTCTTCAGGCTGTTGACAGGTGGGCTTGGTAAGCTGGACTGATGTTTGCTAAGAATCATCTATTTGCAGAATGCATGACCCAAAATCAATGTCTATTGCATAGATAGGGTGGTTGACTGAATTCCTTTCGTTTCTTATGATGTAGGCAAGCCGATTCTCTCTGTAAAGTCTCTTGGTTTCCCCTCCAAACATGGGGATTGTGGATTATGTAAGGTCCATCTGAAGGGTGCCACCTAGCCTTTTACTCCACGATCGAGACAACAAGAGACCAAATTTGGGAGGGATATCAGCCACTAGAATGTCCATCATAATGATTTTTTAAGGTAGCTGAGTCAGGCTCACAACAAGGTCTTTGATGAGGCCCAAGCACTTGACCTTCATAGAGTCAAAGGAGAACAAATCATGGTAGGGCTTTGCAATGTTGAGACAAAGCTCATCGATCAAAGCCTTTGGCATTAGGTTATGGGAAGCTCCTGAGTCCAGCAGATAGTTATGAAGGACTTTATCATGGATATTCAAGGATATATAGAAAGGTGGGCATGAATCCTTTAGGTCTTCGATCATAGGGCCTAGGGTTACAATAGGTTTATCATCTTGCAGATTGAAAAATTCAGTATCAACATGCATCTTTGGCTAAAGAGAATTCAATATGGAAGATTTGAATGCATCATTTTTCATTAGCTCGATTAATGGGAAAGGAGTCTTCAATTTCTGAATATCTGACTCAAGGTTGAAAGAATAATGGAGTCCATCACAAAACCTTACCTCATGTACTGGAGCTTTGAGTTGGACATGGTCAGGGCTTGATGAAGGTGCTGGTTTTTGCAATGCTTTGGAAATGATAGCCATTTTCTTTGGTAAAACAACAACCTTTTTAGCTAGTGCAGCAGGCTGTTTGGTAGGAACAACATTCTTCTTAAGGGAAGCAACCGACCTAGACCTTAGATTATACCCTCCTTGACCATCAGCCTGATATAATGCTTCTTCATTGATTTGCTCATCAATTAGGGCTTCCTCATATTTTTCCTGTGTTAGAAAAGAATAGTCAACTTCATCTTCCATGCAGTGAATGTTGTCTTCAACCTCTCCTTCTTCATCAATGAATTATGGCTCTTCTTCTAGTACAACATTCTAAAAAGGAGCTCTGATTCTTTGATCTTCCCCTTGATTCCTTTCCCTTCCTAGGATCTGAATAGGGGGGTTGCCTCTTCTGTAAGGGACAAAATTAGGGTTTCGAGGAACAAAATCACTTGGCCCTTTACCTCCCACAGGTATCAGTCCTCGGTCCTTTAGCTTAGACATTTTAGTAGTCAAGTTATCTAACAGTTTGGTCATTTTTTCAATATTGTTCTCTGATGAAGAAGCCCCAAGAGGATCTGCTGGTTGCTTCTTCTTGTCTATCTTTCCTTTGACCTTCTAAGATGCCACAATGTTGGATTCTACCTCTAGGGCAGCATCCTTCATGAGTGATAAGGAGGCAGAACACCTTTCTATGAGAACTAGGTAGAAATTAGAGTCAAAGGAATTTGCATAAGTTATCCTGGCTGAGGTATCAGTGGGCTTGATTTCAGTGGGGATCTTGTTGTACATATTGTTGAACCTCTTGGTGAAGTTGGAGACAGACTCCCCATGCTCTCTTTTTAAGTTACTGAAATCTGTGATATAATAGAGATGGTCTCTACTCTCTGCCCAATGCTTTAGAAAGATGTCATATAGGGCTTCAATGCCTGCTACTGATCCAGCAGACAGTTCTTTGAACCATTTCCTAGCCTGACCATCTAGGCTTTACACAAAACCCTAATCCATACATCTTCCTATTCTATGTTAATGTTCTCAGCATAACTGTAAAATCCCTCTAGATGTTCTTCAACTATGAAATATCCCTCCCTTGTGAACTTAGGCATGTACTTGAGGTAGTATCCAATGGGCATGGCTGAGAGAGCATTAGGCAAATTTAGGGGGGCATACCTAGCTACCAAGATCCTTTCCATTTTGGTCAATTGAGGGGAAACCATATTGAAAATGGGTATGGAAAAGGTCGAAGAAGGTAGTACTGATGTAGGTAGTTTCTGAGAAGGTGGTAGTGGTAAACTTATCCCAGTGGAGTCACCAGGGATTAGATCTTCACAGTCAGAAGTGCTTGAAGATGCCAAACCCTAAAATTTTCTGCTGTATTTATAAATTCCAGAGAATTAAGTGTTTTAGTTGAAGAAATAATAGCAGAAATATTCTTTGAAATACTTGATGTAGCTTCCTATGCAGCACTACTGGTCTACCTTTGGGAAACCCTAGCTCTTCTCAAAATCTCTTCTGGATCTGAAACAGGTGTTGCTCGTGGCCCTTAAGGGTTTGCTCTGGTACTTGGTCTTCTTGAAGCCACCTTATTTCAATGGATTCACCAGATAGATGATTACAACCAAAATAGTGTCCAAGCTTTGTCTATGATCAAATCAAGGATCTATGTCATCTCCTAGAGAAGCTAAGATTCAATCTCCTCTCCCCAGTAATGGCGACAATTTGTTATCACTCCAGGAAACTCCTCTAGGTTGCAGCTCAAGGATGCCTGGTAACTTAAAAAAAATTTGGGGTTTTCTAAAATGGATCAAGTCAGGTGACCTATAAGACCTCCCACTCTCAAGACATGCATGAAACTCAATCAGGTACAAGGCTTCTAATTACCATTGTTTAGAGGTTGACAATATGGTGCAGGGATGGAGAACTTATCATACTATCATATTCATACATAAAACATATACATATAAATGGCTAAATCATGACAAGGAAATCACTTATAATTCAAATCACATCGGCATGCCAATAGGGTGATAGCTATCAGACATTAATTAACTTGAATATAACCTGAATAACACATTCAAGCATAAGCACAGAAAAGATAGAAATGGAAGCTGAACAGATGATAACAAAAGAGCTTATATTAGGTCATGAGAAAAATGAGAAGCTTAACAATAGAAATGGTCTACAAGCCCCCGAAGTCGAACCCTTTCAATAAAATAAGTCTTAGGCTTTATATCCTTTACAAAAATATTGAGATCCTGAAAACTTGGATATGATTTAACAAAAATAAACAAAATAATTGTTTTTTGCAAAATTAGGTTAAAAAACCCTAATTAACTACTAGTCTAACTAACTGTAGAATTCGTTCACTGTATAAACCTTCTGATAACTAAAATAACTACTAGAAATCACTGCCACTGGTCCTCTGTTGGTTAAGTCATTGTTTCACTTTGACAGCTAAGTGTTGGTGGCCTTTTCTACCTTTATGTCATAGCAAAACTGAAGCATACCTTCCATGATTTTTTCTTCAGCGTATTTCATGTTTATACTTTGTCCCTGAGCCATCCATGTTCGCCCAAAACTAGTCCTATGTGTCAAAACTTAATATTATGGCTCTACCTGCTTTCGATGGTTAAGAGGCCGAAATATCGAAACTATTAGCTGCCAAAAGCGGGGCTTTCGGTGGCTAATGAACTACCTTAGCATCCACCTAAGCCATCGAAAGCCCTGTTCTTCAAAAAATCCTTAGGCCACCTCCAAAACTGTTCTATCAAGTTTGTTTGCTTTTCTTTCTCATTCACCAGGCTCTGTGTTAGTGATCCGGGAGGATCTAAAAAGGCCAATTTTCAAAATCATCATATTGTAACAAAAATAGTACCATGTCGAAGAGCTAATCAAGCCGATTCCAATAGTGCAAACGGCGTGTCAAATGGACTCCGGATGCAAAATATATTGCGTTTTGAAGTTTGGTCCCAACAGGGAAAATTTTGGCTGAAGTGCCACGTGGCACTCCCTCAAGCTGCCACGTGGTAGTCAAAAAGTGCATTCTAATGACATGGCATGATAATGTGTCATGATTATGTGGCATGCTGACATGGCATGATGATGTGGCATGGTGATGTGGCATGATGACATAGCATGTTGATATTGCATGATGATGTGGCATGGTGACATGACATGATGACATGGCATGATGAAGTGGCATGATGAAGTGGCATGATGACTAGCATGCATGCATTTGTGCGTGAAATGAGTTTTAGGACATTCATGCATTTACTCATGAGAAATTGTAAAATGATTAATATTTGAAGTGAGTGGAAAAATTACTCACATATTACTCATTTATTTTATTCCTTGAGTTGTTATGAAGTTAATGCATGGTTGTAACCAAAAACAGACATGCCATGGTTGGTTTATGGTTGAAAAACCAACATGCTATTTAAAAAAGGGATTTTTTTATGTAATGGATTATTGTTGGATTTTGTAAATGTCATTATGGGGAAGTAACTAAATGTGAAAACCCATGGGCATGTGGGCATGAACCATATTTTTGGTTTATGTTCTTAAAATCCAAACCAATTTTTAACTAATCCCAATTTGGAGAATCACACGTATCATGCCACCAAGAGTAGCTTCTCTTATTTAAGCACTTGTCATGTGCATTTGAAAGGAGCTCAAGTTTGGAGAGATGTAGCCCATAGAGGAAGCAGGCATCTGAGAGGTCCCATTGGGGGTCTCCATTGGAGAAGATCATGGAGAGGCTCCAACCTTATAGTTCCAGCTCAGAGAGCAATCATGGCTCCATCATGCCTGAAGGTGATCCAGCATAGGAGACAAAGAAGCAGAGTCAGTTCGAGGAGGCAACATTTCAATTTGCATTTGAAGGCAAGTAGCGACCATCTACACTCTCATCCCGAAGGAAAAAGGTGAAGGGATTGGTTGGTAAGAGTGTGACTTTGGTTTTATTGATGCACTTGTCATGCAAACATATTGTCATCTATTGAGACTATCCCGCAGAAGATCGTGTGGCGTAGCTCGAGGTTTGTGGCTCGTAGAGTCAGTTGAAAGAGTGCGATTTGCAACATTATGCAAGTCTTTGATCCGCTCGAGGTTCATGGGTTGTAGAGTCAGTTGAAAGAGTGTGATTGGATACATTGGGAAAATATCTTCATGTCCAAGTTTGGCAACTTCTCGAGACAAAGGAGGCAGGCATTTGCTTGCTTGATTTCTGCAGTCTTCGATTGAGTCCTATAGCTTGTGCACTTATGTGACCCATCAGAGGTAGTTATGGTGTGGCGGTAGAGATGAACAGATGATGAAGACTCTGCAGGTGAATCCGTTGTGATGTATCTTATGTATTTGTGCATCTTTGCAATGGATTGGTCACTCTATTTTGGAGTAGGCCCAGAGACGTAGCCAGGAGATCTGGTGAACTCCGTAATCAAATCATGTCCCTAATGTGCTTGAATGATTTTTCATTTTCATGTGGATGATTCTATGTTACACACTTATATTATGCTCATGTTCACTTGCACTAATGTTAGAAAAACGATCCTATTGGTCCCGATTGTTTCGAGCGGGTTCGATGACTTTCTAGGCTCGCCCCCGGGATCAAATCAGTTAGTATGGTTAACAACAGCCTGGCTTGCCTCAGGAGGCTGAAGGCTTACTGTAGCTCCAGCTAGGGTTTCCAATGTGAGGTGGGTGTTAGGGTTTTGCTTGGACTCCTTCAGCTGCAGTCTCTAAAGCCTAATCATCCCATACAATCTAGTATTGTCCTTCATGAACCTTAGGTTTCTTCTTTTGAGCAACATGTATCTTCCTCTCATCTCCAGGAAATAATTATGCAACTGCTTATTCCTCTTGGTCAATATAACATTGTTCTTCTTTATCTCTCTTTCCAAAATATCCATCTCATACACTTGTATCAACAACTGATTTATCCTTTGAGTCTTCGGCTTGCTAGAGGAAGCCTTCTATGCCGGTTCCTCTTGCTCTTTTGGTGTAGTGGATGGTAGTTCTTCAGTCACTGCTACAACCTGCAAAGCTAAGTCTGCACATTCCTCTTGTTCCTCTTCTAAGTCTGAGTATGGCAGGTTCAAGATGTTCTCACTGTGTGTTGTAACTTCCTATCCCTTTTCACTAAAATCCAAGCTTCTTTTGACCGTCTTGGCTTTGGAAGAGGAAGGAGGTTGTTCTGCTACTGCTGGGGATATAGCCCTTCTCTTCCTTTTCCCACTTCTTGGTGTGCTGGACTTTTTAGCTGGAGACTTCCCCTTTTCTTCTAGATGAAGGCATGTTTCAAATCTATTCCAAAATAAGAAATAAGGCCATGCCATATTCCTCCTCTTTAGCAATTCTTGGACCAGAATTTGGACAAGGCCATGAAGAGACAGTCTTCCAGCAATATTGGTTGGTTGAGCCTTCACCTGGTGTGCCATTTTTCCCAAGATCTTGTGCAAGTAAAATGGTAAATTCAGTGGGTTTCTTCCTATGAAGTGGTTCACTAATTTAAAATGGTAGATCATGGCTCTATTATATCTTCCTTTACATGTTATGTAGACCAAAATGGACTTCAGCAGTTGCTACCACCTCTCTTCTAACCAGGAGGATGGCACACTCTTCTTCCACACCACTCCTCTATGCTCAGGCTTTAGGTAAGAACTGAACTCCACATCCTTTGGTATGGTGGTTTTGAACCACTTTTCTCCTGTGCTAGGGAGTTCAGTCACTTCAGTGATTAGGGTTTCATCTATGTGGAATTATTCTTTGCCTATGACTGCCTTGTACCCATCGAATGAGAGAGCAAATGCCTCAGCCATTTGCTGATGTGAACCTTGAATCTTCTCACAAAACCTATAGCAACCAGCATCTTGGAAAAATTAACAGACCTCTGGATGTGCCTCCAGGTAGCTGATATTTCCCAACTCCTGCTTGAGATCAGGTCCTCCCTTATTCATCTTGTTGAATGCCACTGCTATGCACCTACAACAATAAAACTCAAGCTCTATGAAATACTGTCTTTCAGCAGGTTGCCTCTTAGAGATGGTTCTCTGATGGAAAGAAATGCTCAATTTCAGGGTGGAGTGTACTGAATATTTGGCACTGATTATAAGGGCTTTATAATGCATGATTTATGCTGAGGTCAAAGGGCGACAGATTCAGTTGATCTTTTCGAGACCCCTTTCCCAGTAATGATGTCAAAATCAACCTAGATACCCATTGGGCTTTTCTGCAGTTCTGTGGACAGGTGGAGGGAGAAGGAGGGTTTCAAATTTACATCAGTCCTTATCAGTCTCACTAACAACCTCCTTACTCATTCCCTCACACAGTTATGCAGACTCCCATCCTTTCCTTGGTTTATCACGCCTTTTAATGATCGCTGCTTGGATGACGGGGTCTGATTTGACCAATTTCTAACCGTTTCCATTTTTTACCTTTTCAGTGGTTAATAGCCTTCGAGAATTTTTTTGCTAGCCGCTGAAAAGATGGCTTTTGGTGGCTAATGAAAAGATATCCCTTTCGCCTAAGCCACCGAAACCATTTTCCCTATGTCGCGGTGAAACTCAGCTTTCGCCGAATAGTGGTATCCCCAAAAATCCCTTTTAATTGCCGAAAACCCATCCTTTCGGTGGCTAATGAAATGTCAGAGATTTCGCCTAAGCCACCGAAAGCACTTTTTCCCCAATGCATTTTTTCCTTCTTTCGGCGGTTAACGCCCTTTTGGAAATGTTTACTAAGTTTCCGAAAGAAACACTTTTCAGTGGCTAATGAGATGTCTGAAGTCTCGCCTAAGCCACCGAAAGTGCCTTTACCAATGTCGCTTTCTGTTCACTTTCGGCGGTTAAAACCCTTCTTGGACTATTCACTAAGCTACCAAAAGCAACACTTTTCAATGGCTAATGAGTTGTCTGAAGTCTCGCCTAAGCCACTAAAAGTGTTTTTACCATTGACTCGATCGGGCCCGCTTTTGGTGGTTAACCTTTATCCTGCGTTAAACTGTTAGCGACCGAAACAAACCCTTTCAGTAGCTAATGAGCTATTGAGAACCTCTCCTAAGCCACCAAAATCTAAAACTTCCAATTTCTTCAACCATAACAAAAACATAGACTTTCAATTTGTTAGTCATCTTTAGATCTTTCATGTCATGACTCGAATTCTTCATACTATCAAAATAATAAAAAAATTGGGGAGATAACACTGTCTATATGATTTTGTTATGAAATTGAAATTAAATGTTGATAATCTAGCTTAGCATATGGAATTTTAACATGGTATCAAAGCTAACCTGAATAGGATAGCTTTCACAAGAGAAAAAGCCCTCTCTCTCTCCCTGACAAAAAATTAGGGTTTCGAGAAAATTTTTGAATTTTGGAAAACTGATTGCATGCAAATTTGAGCCATCCCAGAGCGCATCTATTGAGCCTGGAATCAAGGTTTTTGGGTGAGTGATTCTACGGGAAATTCAAACCCTAGTTGGACAGCTGCACCAGAAAACTGCAGAACCAACAAAAAGATGGAAGCTGCAATGTTGAATCTCGCTTGTCAGATTTGGAAGGTGAAGACTTGAAATCTCCATAAACTAAGCACACCAGTCAACTCACCTCATTCAAGCACATCTCCTGGTAAGTTCAATTTCTCATTCCGTAGAATTTCATTTTTTGTGATTTTCTGACAAGATGACCCCAAGCACTAAGCTTGAGGACAAGCTAGAAGGCGTAGAGAATTTATGAGCATGGAAATACAAGATTGGCTTCATTCTCCAAGAGAATGATCTTGATAAGTATATCAAAGAGGAATTTGCAGAAGCTGAAGCTAAGGAGAAGCACAAGAAGGATTTGATTAGGGAACAAAGGATTATTGCTGACTCTATCAAGGATCACTTGATCCCTCAAGTGTCATCCAAGGAGACTCTAAAATAAATGTATTATGCCCTATCCAAAATGTATGAGGGTAGAAACATCAACAGAAATATGAATCTAAGAGCTCAACTGAAGAGCACCAAGATGAGTCATGGAGAGTCCAGCTAGGAATACTTCACAAGGGTCTCTCAGATCAAAGAACAACTAGAATCCATTGGAGAAAAACTTGATGAATATGAGATTGTTATGACTGATCTCAATGGTCTCACTAGATCATGGGAGTCATTCATCCAGATGATGTGTGCTGGGAAGGAAAGCATGAAGTTTGATGTTATATGGGAAGATTGGATTCAAGAGGAGACTAGAGTGACAAATAGAGAAGCCCTACTAAAGGAGGATGATTAATCCCTAGCCACTCATACCAAGAGAAGATGAAGTCAACCCAAATTCAAGAAGGGAAACCAGAGGGAGTATCAACCTCCCAAGAAGTTCCAGAAGACAAGAGAAAGTCTCCCTGATAGGGACTACTCCGACTTTCAATGTTTTCATTGTGATAATATAGGACACCTTACGAGAAATTGTCCTATGAAGAAACAAGAATATAAGAAGAGGATCAAAAACAACAAAAGACATCATGCTCATCTAGCTGAAGATGAGGATGAAGAAGAAGAAGAGGAAGGACCTCCAAGCAAGCAAGCAAGACTCGAAGAAGATGCAGAAGAGTATGTGCTATTCTCTGCACTCTTTGGATCTATAATACCTGGAGAAGATACTTGGCTTATTGATAGTGGTGGTTCAAAGCACATGATGGGACAAAATAAAACCCTGTCAAGACTTGAAGAAAAGAACTCTCCTCATAAAGTATCTCTAGGATATGACTATCAATATCCAATCAAAGGAATTGGGGAAGCAAGCTACAAGCTTGATTTAGGAAATCCCCTAAAGATGAAAGAAGTAATATATGTGCCAGGTCTCAAGAATAATTTACTTTCTATATCAGCTTTAGATAAGAAAGGATTCTAATTTGCATTCATAGATGGACAAGTACTCATGTGGCCCAAAGGGAAGAATATTGAAGATGCAGTTATCATTGGTGAAGAAGAAGGAGGCATGTATAAACTCAAGGGACATTCAGAAACAACCCTTATTCATGAGTCCACTGATCCTAGTGAATAATGGCATAGAAGGATTTCTCACATCAATTACAAAGCACTACCTCATGTGAACAAAGTAGTGACGAGATTATCAAACATGAAGGCATTTGCAAAGGATGTGTGAAAGGAAAGAACATCAAGAAGCCATTCTCGAAGAGTGAAACAAAAACAAAAGGTACGTGGTCCAATGTCCTCCACATCTTTAAGTGGTTTCAAATATTATATTACCTTTATTGATGACTATTCAAGAAAGACATGGATCTACCTCTTGAAAGCAAAGAGCGAAGTGCTTGAGAAATTCAAGGAATTCAAAGCATTGATAGAGAATCTTTCAGACAAGCGAATCAAGACACTTCAATCATACAATGGCAAAGAGTATACTTCAAAAGAGTTTGAAGCCTTCTGTAAAGATGTCATAATCAAGAGGAAACTAACCACTCCCTACAATCCTCAACAGAATGGTGTTGCGGAAAGAAACAGCAAAACCATCATGGAGGCAATGCAGACAATTATTTATGATCAAGATATTCCAATGCATCTATGGGTAGAAGCAACAAGAACTGTTGTCTACGTACATAATAGAATATCTCACAGTGCTATTGGATTCAATATCCCAGAAGAGATGTTCACAGGAAAGAAGCCTGGGGTAATTCACCTCAAGATATTTGGTTATCCAGTATATGTTCATATACCAAAAGAGAAAAGAACCAAGTTGGACCCTTCCGAAAAGAAGGGAATATTTGTTGGATACTGTGAAGTTTCCAAGGCATTCAGAATTTACATTCCCGGATTCCATCACATGGAAATCAGTAGAGATGTAACATTCGATGAAGAAGTTGCTCTCAAGAGATCCAGAAAATCTCAACATGAAGTAGTTTATGAGGAAGATGTACCTCCCAGAAATGTAGATACTACATCCCTCCCTGAAGATGAAGTACCTGAAGAGCATGATATGACAGAACCACAAGAACCTCGTATGATGGAGATGTCATGAAAGAGAAATCCTGCTTGGGAAAGAGAAATTATACACGAAGCAGAAAGATATGGATCTCCTTAAGGCTCCACAAGGATAAGCAAGAATCCCAAGCCATTTTCCAGCTATGTGGCTTTGATGTGTGATCTGGTGGATCAACAACCTACAAACTACGAAGAAGCGGTACAGAAGAAAGAATGGGTAGAAGTAATGACTAAAGAATACTAGTCAATAATGAAGAATGATGTATGGGATATAGTTCCCAAACCAGAAGGAAAGAGTGTAGTATCCTCCAAATGGATCTACAAGATAAAACATGTAGCTGACAGAAGTATCGAGAAGTATAAAGCAAGATTTGTGGCCAGAGGTTTCTCTCAGAAAGAGGGAATTGATTATGAAGAGACATTTGCTCTAGTAGCACGGTATACTTTGATTAGAACTATCATGGCACTTGCATCCATTATCAAGTGGGATTTACACCACAAGGATTTGAAGTTGAAGACAGAAGGACTCACGTATGCAAATTGAAGTAGGCCCTATATGGAGAAGGAAGCTCCTAGAGCTTGGTATGGAAGGATAGATAGTTTCCTAATGAGCTTGGAATCTACCAAGAGTAAAGCCCATCCTAACCTTTACTACAAGGGTTATAGAAGAAGAACCTGTCATAGGGATGATTTTACGGAACCATACTTATTTAAAAGTGTATAAATGCTGACAAATATTACTAATTCTTAAAACGCCAGCTATAATATGATTGGCGATATTTTTCAAAAAATATTTTAATTTCCAAGGATTTTATATCGTTTAAATAATAATTTGGCGATTTTTAGGGTGAAAATTTTTTACCCCATCAAAATTGGGCGAAACAGAGCTTCAAAAAATACAAAATGGAGAATCTTTTTGGGGAGAAAAACGTGGAAAAATAGCCCACTGGGATAAAATTCGCCCCTAAAATTATCCCTGACCTGTCATACTATTACTATATGTGGATGATATATTTCTGACAGGGAATGAGAAATAGATTGTGGAAAACAAGAAGAAAGTCGCTAAGGAATTTGAGATGAAAGACCTTGGGTTAATGCATTATTTCCTAGGTTTGGAAGTATGGAAAAGTTCAGAAGGAATCTTTCTCAACCAAGGAAAGTACGCAGTAGAGATATTGAAAAGATTCGATATGTTGGAATGCAAAGACATGGACACACCCATGGATTCCAACCTGAAGTTATTAGATGATGACTCATCAGAGTTAGTGGATGTGACTCAATACAGATAGATTATTGGGTCATTAATGTATCTAACAAATACCAAACCAGACATTTGTTTTACTGTAAACAACTTGAGTCAATATCTAGTTCAACCTAGACGTGTTCACCTGATAGTTGCAGAACATGTGATGAGATATCTGAAAGGGACTATAGACTTTGGTCTATACTATGATGGAAACCATGAGTACAAATTGTACGGATTTACGGATGCAGATTGGGCAGGAAGTGTATCAAACAGAAAAAGAACATCATGTGGATGTTATAGTCTGGGATCTACTATGATTTCATGGCTTAGCAGAAAATGGTCAAGTGTTTCTCTTAGCACGGCTGAAGCAGAATATATAGCATCTTTCTTTGCTAGTTGTGAAACCATATGGCTTCGGAAGCTGATGTCAAGTTTATTCAACCTGGAGTTGGATACTACCATGATTCTATGTGATAACCAAAGTTGTATAAAGATGACAGAGAACCCAGTGTTCCATGACAGATCGAAGCACATAGAAATTCGGTATTTCTACATTCGAGATATGATGTAGAAGGGATCCATAAAGCTCTAGTATGTAAGTACTGATGAACAATTTGCTGATGTGTCGACGAAGCCTCTGTCCTAGGTAAAGTTCAAATAATTTCAAGACAAGCTTGGTGTTGTTTGGAAATACCTTCCTCGAAAGGGGGAGAAGTGATGTTGTAGTGGGATTGTATCATCCCGGGACATTTGTCTAGAACGGATCGATGACCTCAGTCCTTGAGAATGTGGTGGGATTGTATCATCCATGGACACTTGTCCTAAAGTGATCCAGTGACTTCGGTCCTCGAGAATGAAGAGGGATTGTATCATCCCGAGATATTTGTTTAGAACGGATCCGGTGACTTTGGTCCTCAAGAATGTGGTAGGATTGTATCATCCTTGAACCTTTGTTCAGAATGGATCCAGTGACTTCGGTATTCGAGAATGTGGTAGGATTGTATCATCCTTGAACTTTTGTTCAGAATGGATCCAGTGACTTCAGTACTCGAGAAAATGGTAGGATTGTATCATCCTTGAAATTTTGTTCAGAATGGATCTGGTGACTTTGGTAGGATTGTAGGATTGTATCATCCTTGAAATTTTCTTTAAAATGGATCTGGTGACTTCGGTACTCGAGAACATGGTAGGATCGTATCATACTTGAAATTTTGTTCAGAATGGATCCGGTGACTTCGGTGTTATATTTTTATCATTTAAGCTAGCATTAACTTCGAATATTAATTGAAAGAATAACAAGCACAAAAATCAAACACATAATACAATGAACACAAATATTTTCAATGGGGAAACCACAAAGGAGAAAACCCCGCAACTTCCTCAGAGATAGAATCAACACCAATAGAAAAGCCCCAAAAACAGTAAGATGATATCCCAACAGCAGTATCCTCTTCCTCTCTAGCCCCAACAACTTATTCTTCCTCATCTATGCACTACAACTGATTGTGAGTGAGTGTGTGATAAATAGAGAGGCTCACTCTCTATTTATACTAATTCTCTCCTTGACAATGACTCGCTAGTGCCAACTTCTCTAGGAGATTCTAATAACCCTAGGGCCCTGGAATTGCGGGGACTTTAACCCTTGAACAATAGGAGGTTTACCCACAATGACTTGACATGACTTGTTTCCATTATAAAACCTCCCGATAGGAACATCGGAGCATGACATGACTCAAATATATTACAGACACTTCTCGGAAGAAACATCGGGGTACAAGACATAAGATATACAAGTGAATACATTCTGAAGTTACAAATACATCAAAACTCCCTCTTAACTAGGAAGGTATTCTTTCGACACAATTTTCAGCACTGGTCTTCTTCTTTGTATCGATTAGATCATCTCGTCATCTTCATCTTCAAGTTGTCTTCATCTTCAAGTCTTCTTCATCTTCAAGTCATCATCATCTTCAAGTCTTGTTCATCTTCAAGTCATCTTCATCTTCAAGTCTTCTTCTAATTCATATTCTTCTTCAAGTCTTCTTCATCACGGGATCTGGATCATCACGACTGCTGGATCACCACTATTGGATCATCATCACTGTAACATCATCTGGATCATCACTTGATCTGGATCATCATCAAGTCTATATCATCATCACATCGGATCATCACTTGATCTGGATCATCATCAAGTCTGGATCATCATCATCGGTGCTATCTCAGAATGATGCTATCTCTTGATTCTTCTCGTCACGGGAAGTTCTACAGACCCAACCCTTTTTCATGTTGGTTGTAGGCCTACCCTTCATGTAGGTATTTAGCACTTATATCTGAACCTAAGTCGGAATGGATTTCCCAGCTCTTACATCTAGCCTCATCTTGTCAGAAAGGCACGCCCAGCACTCACATCTGACTTCATATTGTCAGAAAGGCCCAACACTCACATCTGACCATGTGTAAACACATCGCACCAGAATGGCTTAGCACTTATATTCGACCATGTGCAAACACACAGCATCAGAAGGGATCTGCACTTACATCTGACCATGTTCAAAAACACCGCATCGGAAGGGATATGCACTTACATCCAACCATGTTCAAAAAAACCGCATCGGAAGGGCTCTGCACTTACATTCGACCATGTGTGAACACATTGCATCGAAAGGGATTTGCACTTACATTCAACCATGTGCAAACACATCGCATCAAAAGGGCTCTTAGTCCCAGACTGAGGATTCCTGGTAACTGAATAGGTGCCTCCATTGTCCTAGAGAATGGCAACAACCCTTATATCTGATCAAGTGGGAACACATCCCTCAATCACATCAGAATGGCCATGCGCTCATATTTTATCATGTAAGACTACATCCCACAGTCATATCAGAATGGCCCTCAGTCCCAGACTGAGTATTCTTGGTAAATGACCATGTGCCTCCATTCCAAGAATGGCATTCAACACTTATATCTAATCATGTAGGAACCAATCCTACAGTCATATCAAAATGGCTCAGCACTCACATCTGACATGGAAGGAACCAAATCCTCTCACCATGATAGAATGGCTCAGCCCTTACATCTGACCATGGAAGGAACCTAATCCTCTCACCATGTCAGAATGGATCTAGGTCTCATCATTTACCTTTGGATGGAACCTCGATCTAGAGAACACCAAGCTTCTCCCTGAAGTACTCAAACTTCACTCTGGCCAATAGCTTCGTCAACACATCAGCTATCTGTTCTTCCCTCGCAACATACTAGAGCTTCACTGCTCCTCTCTGCACCATATCCCTGATATAGTGATACTTGATCTCGATACACTTTGACTTGTCATGGAACACCAGGTTCTCTGACAACTTCACACAACTCTGGTTGTCGCAATATATACAAGTAGCATCCAACTGGAGATCAAATAAATCAGACAGTAGCTTTCTCAGCCACACTACCTCGCAACTAGCTGAACAAGCTGCAACATATTCTACTTCAGCTGTACTCAATGTCACATAGGGGGGCTTCCTGCTAAACCAAGAGATCATACATGATCCCATACTGAAGCATCATCCTGAAGTGCTCTTCCTATCGATGGCCCTGCTTGCCCAATCTGAATCAACATAACCCTCCAGGTTAATCTTCTGATTTTCCTTGTACTTGATCCAATAATGAACTGTTCCCTTCAGGTACCTCAGAATATGCTTTATAGCAATCAAGTGAACATGTCTCAGATCTGTCAGGAATTGGCTCAAGGTGTTCATAGCAAAGAAAATATTTGGTCTCGTGTTCATCAGGTACATCAAGGACCCAATCATTTAACGATACATCGTAGCATCAACCGTTTCAAATGAAGCATCACTCAATATCTTCAGGTTCGATGCCATAGGTGTGGTTATGGCCTTGCAGTCCATCATCCTGAATCTTTTCAGAATCTCTACTGCATACTTCCCTTGTCCAAGGAAGAGTCCATCCACATTCTACCACACCTCCATGCCTAAAAAATAGTGCATCATACCCAAGTCTTTCATTTCAAAATCGACAGCAATTTTCCTCTTCGTATCAGCAATCAACCCGTCCATGCCTATTACAGACAGATCAACCACATACAGTAGGAGTGTCACTGGGTTTCCATCTTCAACCTTGTAGTAAAGGTTGGAATCTACTTTACTCTTGGTAAATCCCAAACTGGATAGAAAGCCATCAATTCTTACGTACCATGTCCTGGGTTTCTATTTCAAACCGTACAGGGCTTTCTTCAATCTACACACATGAGACTCCTATCATGTGTCTCAAAAGCCGAGTGGCTGCTCCACATACACTTCCTCTTCCACTACACCATTCAAGAAAGTAGTTTTGACATCCATCTGGTGTATCTTCCATTTCATCACTGCAGCCAGATCAAGTACTGATATGATGGAAGTGTATCTGGCTACAGGTGCAAAAGTAGGAGTATCATTGGGTTTCCATCTTCAACCTTGTAGTAAAGGTTGGAATCTACTTTACTCTTGGTGAAGCCCAAACTGGATAGAAAGCCATCAATTCTGATGTACCATGTCCTGGGTTCCTGTTTCAAACTGTACAGAGCTTTCTTCAATCTACACACATGAGACTCCTGTCATGTGTCTCAAAAACCGAGTGGTTTCTCCACATACACTTCCTCTTCCACTACACCATTCAAGAAAGCAGTCTTGACAATCCATCTGGTGTATCTTCCATTTCATCACTGCAGCCAGAGAAAGTACTGATCTGATAAAAGTGTATCTGGCTACAGGTGCAAAAGTTTCTTCATAATCTATTCCTTCTTTTTGGGAGAAGCCACAAGCCATGAATCTTGCTTTATATTTATCTATGCTTCCATCTGCAGCATGCTTGATCTTGTAGATCCATTTGGAAGTTACAATGGACTTCCCTTCTAGTCTTGGAACAACATCCCAGACATCATTCTTCATGATCGATTGATAATCTTCAATCATAGCCTCCTTCCATTCTTTCCTTTCTTCCGCTTCTTCGTAGTTGGAAGGTTCTTTATCAATAATGTCCGAATAGCAAGGCTACATAACTGGAGCATGACCTAGTTCTCTTTCTTCCTGTGTGTGTTTCTTCTGAAGCTCCATATCTTTTTGCACCTTGGATAATTTCACGTACCCAAGCAGGTTTCCTCTTGTGAGGATTCTTCTCCTGAGGTGGATCCATAGGTTCTTGAGGTTCTTCTAATTCTCAATCTTCTTCTTGAATTTCTCTGTTCATGGTTGTATCATGAATTCTGGGTGCTTTTGTTTCTTCAGGTTCTTCAGCCGGTCTCTTCCTGTATTTGATGTAGGTTGAATCTTTGTCAAATGTTACATCTCTACTGATGTCAATATTCTTGAACCCTGGGAAGTATATTCTGTAAGCCTTCGAGCTTTCAGAGTATCCCACAAATATACCCTTCTTTCCTGAAGAATCTAACTTCGTCCTCTTTTCTTTCAGAATGTGTATGTATACAGGACAGCTGAATATTTTGAGATGGCTGACTTTTGGTTTCTTGCCGAAGAAGACTTCTTCAGGTGTCTTGTTCTCTAGTACTCTGTGTGGAGTATGGTTCTGTACATACACTGTTGTTCTGGTAGCTCCTACCCATTGATGCATGGGAAGATCTTGATCATGAGGCATGGTCCTTGCTACTTCCATGATCGTTCTATTCTTTCTTTCTGCAATCCCATTCTGTTGTGGATTATATTGTGGATAACTCCCTCTTAATCCCTGAGTCTTTGCATAGCTATTTGAATTCATTTGATGTGAATTCTCTACCGTTATCTGATCGAAAGGTCTTGATCTTCTTTTCTATGTGATTCTCGATCAAGGCTTTGAATTCCTTGAACTTGCTGAATACTTCATCTTTTCTCTTCATAAAGTATATCCATGCCTTTCTAGAAAAATCATCAATAAAAGAAACATAGTATACATACCCTCTTAGTGAACTGGATGACATTGGACCACATACATCGAAGTGGATGATTTCCAAGATTCCTTTTGCCTTGCTCTCACTACTATGAAATGTCTTCTTTGTGTTCTTCCCTTTCACACATCCTTTGCATACACCTTCATGTTTTGTCTGCATTTCTGGGAGACCTTCAACAACTTTGCTTTCAAGTGGTAGTGCTCTATAATGCACATGTGCAAGCCTTCTATTCCAAAGCTCATTTGGTTCTACCAAGTCATGAACCAAAGCTTGTTCTGGTTGTCCCTTCAATTTGTATAGTCCTCCTTCGTGTTCCCCAATCACTACTGCATCATCGAAAGTATTTCCCTTTGGCCACATCAGGACTTTTCCATCTACAAATGCAACCCTCATTCCTTTTGCATCCAATGTAGATATGGAGAGGAGGTTCTTCTTTAGTCTAGGTGCAAACAATACACCTTTCATCTTGATAGACTTTTCAAAGTCTAGCTTGTATGAGGATTCACCACTACCTTTTATTGGATACCGGTAGTCATATCTGAGTTTCACCTTGTGAGGTGATTCATGTTCAGATAGTTTCATAAAGGATTCCTTGAATCCTGTCATATGTTTGGAAGCACCACTATCTATAAGCCAATCATTGTTGCCATGTGTGATAGTTCCTGTGAGAGTAGAAATTAGAACATATTCTTCATCACTTGAAGAATCATCACTGTCTTGTCTAGTTCTCTTTGTGGAAGGTTCATCATCCTCTGTAGCATGAGCATGATGTCTTCTCTTGTTTCCCTTCTTCTTGTGAGAGCTACTTTTGTTTCTAGGACAATCTCTAGCAAAGTGTCCTCTTTCATCACATGTATAGCAAATGTACTTAGACCTATCTCTAGGATTTCCAAAGTTATTCCTTTGGTGAGAGTGCTTACCTCTATGGTGGCTAGATCTGGTTTTCTTGGATTGTACTGTGAGAGCTTGATATTCACTTCCCATCTTTTCTTCTCGAGCTGCTATCCGATCTTCTTCTTGAGAGCATTCTTCGCATAGTCTGTTGAACTTGACTAACTTATTTCTGGCACAAATCCCTTGAATGAAAGAGTCCCATGTCCTAGGGAGACCATTCAAGGTGGTCATTACAATCTCTGCATTCTCCACTTCTACATCTACTACTTCAAGTTGTTCTTTGATTTGGGAGACCCTTGTGAAGTATGACTGTATGGTCTCCGCATTCTAGATCTTCACATTCTTCAATTGGTTCCTCAAGGTCATCTTCTGGTTTATGTTCTTTCCTTCAAACAGTTTGGTTAGGGCATCAAACATAGTTTTAGGTGTCTTTAGGGAGGACACCTATGGTATGAGGTGATCCTTGATTGAATCAACAATAATCCTCTTAGCCATAACCAACTTCTTCTTGTGTAAGGCCTTAGCCTCATCTCCCTCTGGAACTGGAATCTCCTCATTGATGTAGGAGTCCAACTCATTTTCTTCCAGGACTAGGGAGATCCTATACTTCCAGGCTTGGAAGTTATTAGCTCTCTCAAGATTTTTGTCAAGATTGGTATGATGAGACGTCTTAACTGAGAACCTCAAATGGAAATACAACATATTTAGATCTTACCAGGTTAAGATGTCGGATCTGGATCTAGAGCTGAATTTCTGCAGTGTTGGTTCAGGAGTAGATTAGGGTTTGAATTTCCCAAAGTTATGTCCAACCAAAAGCTTTCATCTTGATCTCTAAACTTCGATTTTGAGGAGGATATCAATCCAGGCCTGGGCTCACTCAAAAATTCCACTTCTATGGAAATCCTTAATTTCTGGCAGGAGTGTCGGGTGAAAAACTAAAAATGCTCAGAATCAGATTCTGCTTTGACAGAAAGATGTGCCCTGGTGAGGAGAGTCAATCCAACCTTATTTTGTTGAAAATATGTGGAGAGAGATCCAAAAATTAGGAAGCCCTAGTTTCCACAGCTGCACAGTGTCTTCTTCTCAAGTTAGCTCTGATACCATGTTAGATTTTTATCAATTAAGCTAGCATTAACTTAGGATCTTAACTGAGAGAATAATAAGCACAACAATCAAACACATAAGACAATGAGCACAAAGATTTTCCTTGGGGAAACCTTAAAGGAGAAAACCCCACAACTTCCTTAGAGATAGAATCAACACCCATAGCAAAGCCCCCAAAACAATAAGATGATATCCCAATAGTAGTAGCCTCTTTCTCTCTAGCCCTAGCAACTTCTTCTTCCTCATATATGTGCTACAACTGAGTGTGAGTGTGTGTAATAAATAGAGAGGCTCACTCTCTATTTATACTAATTCCTGACTAAACAATGACTCACTAGGGCCGACTTCTCCAGGAGATTCTAATAACCCTAGGGCCCCAGAACTACGGGGACTTTAACCCTTGAATAATATGAGGGTTACCCACAATGACTTGACATGACTTGTTTACATTATAGAACCTCCCGATAGGAACATCGGGGCATGACATGACTCAAATACATTACAGACACTTCCCAAAATACACATCGGGGTACAAGACATAAGATATACAAGTGAATATATTCCGAAGTTACAAATACATCAACATTCAGTACTCGAGAATGTGGTAGGATTGCATCATCCTTGGACTTAGTCCTAAAGTGATAAGGAGTGATTATCCGGTAATAGAATCCGGTGACTTCAGTTGTCAAGAAAGTGGTAGGATTGCATCATCCTTGGACTTTAAGTCCAAAAGTGATCCGAAGACTTTCGTCTTCGTATTGTGGATTGCAGGTTGTTGATGATGATGATGTTCCTGATCGAAATATCAGAGTGTGATGGTGATGATGTTACTGATCGAAAAATTAGAGTGTGATGATGATGATGTTCCTGATTGAAAGATCAAAGTGTGATGATGATGATGATCGCTGATTGAAAGATCAGAATGTGATGATGATGATGTTGCTGATCGAAAGTTCAGAATATGATGATGATGATGATGCTAATCGAAAGTTCAGAGTATGATGATGGTGATGATGTTGATTGAAAGCTCAGAGTACGATGATGATGATGATGCTGATCGAAAGTTCAGATGATGATGTTGCTGATCGAAATGATGCTTTTGATCGAGCGGTCAAAGTGTTGTTGCTGCTGGTTTGAAGATAAATACTATATGTTGAAGATGATGAAAAGCTTCAAATGATTTATAGATGTATCACCTTGATGATGTTGATGATGCCCTCTCTCTCCTACTACTATTGTTGTTGATGTTGTTGTAGAATACCCTTCTCGTTAAGGGGGAGTGTTGAATTATTGTAACTTCAAAGAATATTCTAAATATATTTTAGTGGTCCCCGATGCTCCTATCAGGAGAATCACTTGAATTTATTTGTACCCCGATGTCCCTATTAGGAGAATTACTAAAATTCATGAGGAATTCTCCTCCATTGTAAGTCAGGTCATTAGTACCCCAGTTTTGGTTACTCGAGCCTACATAACTGAGTCCAATATTAAGTGAACGAAAGAATATAAATAGAGGGAGGCGCTCCTCATTTGAGACACACACACACTCACTTATGTAGCACATAAGAGAGAGAGAGAGAGAGAGAGAGAGAGAGAGAGAGAGAGAGAGAGAGAGTTGTAGCTGGAGAAGGAGGAGGATTAGTCTTTTGGGATTTACCTTTTATCTTTTTTGGGCATCTATATTGAGGAAGATTTTGCTAGGTTTTTCCCTTTAGGGTTTTCTGTGTTGTTCTTGTGATCCTGTTTCTTTTAGTGATCCTGTCTATATTATTTTGTTATGAAATTGAAATTAAATGCTGATAATCTATCTTAGCATATAGAATTTTAACATTGTAGAGGATTCGGTTGCTCGATACTATGGACCCTTCTCGTTAAGGGGGAGTAGGTTGATGGAGGATTGCATAATCCTTGGACATATGTCCTAAAGTGATAGGGATTGATCATCCTTCAAAGAGATCATGTGTACTACAGGTAGTGTGGTGGAAAAAGGATCGAGAAGATCGAAGTGTTGCTGCAAAGGATCGAGAAGATCGAAGTGCTGCTACCAAGGATCAAGAATATCAAAGTACTGCTACAAAGGATCAAGAAGATCAAGGTGCTGCTACGAAGGATCGAAAGATCAAAGTGTTGATGCAAAAGGATCTATTGAGTCCTGGAAAATCCCATGTATCGACAGTAGGGATTCTCCCCAATAACCGCTCCCAATTAGTTTGCTTATTGTTTGGTATGGGGAATCCGTCTGGTTAACAGTCCGACAACCATAGAGTTAAGTAACGGTTTAAATCTGTTTTATCGGTTGCGGCCTGTTCCACCGTTTATGTGTATTTTCTTTTATATTTTATAATGATATGAAAGTGCCTAAATTTAAATGCAATTTGATTAGGAAGCAAAGGGTTCACAATGTGATGCGTAGGTTCTTACCTCCTGTCATATCTCCTTTGTTCTCGAATCACAGAAATCAAATAACAACTGGACTAACCTATCTAAAACTAACTAACCTATCCCTAGGGAGCAAACTATTTTTTATGTGAGTAATGTACTGTATGATATGCATAAAAAATATTAAAGGTAGCTGATATAATTGAAAACACATGAATATAGTATAAAGATAAATAGAGAGATATCTTAGTGTTGATTAAAACATTCATTACTCAATTTGCTGCATAAGCTTCATCAAATAACAGGAAATAATTCATAACATAGAATTAATTCAAAAGTCAGAATGATCTCAGAGGTTTGCAGAATAAGCTGAAACGAAAATGATTCTACATTCAACCATCCACACAGCATGCATTTGAAACTTGAACAACTCCTTCTTCAACAAAAAGAAAATCAGTCCTTCTTTATTATAAAAATAAATAGTTCTTCTTACATAAAGCCTTTCACATAAGAGAGCATGGAAAATTCCTTTCTCATTCGATTTTACCTATACTTATACATTTCCAAATGTCTTTTGATCTCCCTGCCCTTTGGGCTTCCTTCACAATTCGGTTACAAAAAAGGATTTGGCATCTAGTGTATTTACTAATTAAGACAAAAATACAAATATTACAAAATAGGTTTCCTAGTGTTAATAAGACAAAACACTTTATGTGGACTTGGCTAACTCATTAATAAACTTCTTCCATGCGATAGAATCTGTAACTAACTCATCAAATTCTGATGGCTCCAAAAATATGAAAGTAACTTTGTGCTTGGAAGCCTGAACCTTTATGTTAGCCATTCTAGTTGGAAGTAATCGGAGCTGATATTCCAACCGACAGTTGTTCACCGCTACTTGAGCAATTACACTTTGTAGCACCTTGTCTTCCAAGCTTTTAATCAGCTGTATGCCCAACTCATCTTCCTGAAATCTATCATGCAATTGTTTCAAATGTTCTTCATGTGCAGGAAGTTCATCTAACCTTTTCTTTGATGATGCTTGGAACCTGTTGTGAGTTGCAAGTACCTTCTCACAAAAATCTATGCACTGGTCCTTAGTTTTATTAACTGCCTCTAACAACTTCTCAGCAGTTTTATTTCCAAAACCTATCAATTCGTATTCAAGCTACATTCTTTCTGAATATTTGACTGGTGCTTTTGTTGGGGGCTCCTTGGTTGTTTCCAACCATGATAATCTTCCTTGAATGATTTCCATGACATTCTGGATCTTGTCTTTGAATTGAGAAGCTATGACTGAGATTTTTTCTAGTTGGGCTTCTATTTTCCTTACCTTCAAAACCTCCTCTACGATCTAGATCTATATTTGATATATTTTTCTCCTAAGCATAAGAGCATGTGTTGTCAAAAGTACTATGTTTGTTCTTTGTTCATTTTCTACTTCCAACAACACTTCCAACAGGCTCTTTTGAGCCTCTAGTGCCACGACTTGGTATTCGTATTGTCCTGCCTCCTGTTCAGCTATAGACTTCTGCGTTTCCAACTGTGCAAATTTTATTTTCCAACTCCATTTTTTCTTTAATCAGGTTCATGTTGGACTGCTTCAAATTGTCCCACTCCTCTCCCAGAATTTGGTAATCCTGCTATAAATTTTCATAGTCTGAGAGAGTATCTTCATACTTTCTCTTCTATTCTCTACCGACTCTTTCCTATTTCTCCAAAACTACTTTCATCTTGGCCATCTTTCCCTTGAACTGCTCAAGGGTCTCTATGAGTTTGTCAATATTGTGAGTGTTTTCATATGCGAATGCAATGCCCATGGAAGACATTTGCTTTGGATTATCTTCAACATTGTTCACCACTGTTCTTTATGTGACTGTGGTGACTAGGGGTCGGTCTCCCTTTTTCAGAGTCTTTTCTATTCTCCAAATGATTGACTTCGTTTTGGGATTGAACTGCACATCCTCTAGACATGCCACATCATAATATTTGGATGGGGTAAATGGTACTAATCCCATTTCAACTATGGGGAGATGGCCTCCTAAAGTATGCTTCCTGAAGTAGATGGAGGGGCTTCAGGGTTATCTCAAGCAGGACTCTGCTCTTGGTCTCCACCACCTAAATCTTCTTAATTTTTCTTACTTGGTTCCTCAGAGCAATCTTCTAGGTCTTGTCCTTCTAGTTCTGGATTCAAAGCTTTGAGAGCTATGGCATTTTCCAGCTCAGCAATCTTACCTTGGATGGCTTCTTCTTTCTTTCTCTTTTCTTCCCTGGCATCTTCTTCTTCTTCTTCTCATTGTTTATGCTCAGCTAAGATCTTCTTTGCTTCTGCTTCCAATATGCGAGCACTCTCTTCCTTGGCCTTCTTTGCAGCTTCTTCCTCTTGCTCATTCGATTTTGGATTGCTTTTGTTGCTCCCCTTAACTTGAGAGGTATTCTTTTTTAAATGTTTTCTCAAATCAGCCATGCTATAAACATTCATGTATACCTATTCTTCCGTGTCTACATAGTCTGTATATTCAAAATTCACCTTATGAGATGCCTTATGAGCTGCCAACTTACCTTGGGAGTCATTTCGATGAAAGTTATTTTCTTCGAAATGGAAATTCTCCAGTTCCTTGACGAATTCTGGAGCTCCCTTAACCTTGGAAAACTTGTAGCTTCCCACATAGAATGGTACTGATGGGAACACAACCTTCTTCAAATTAAACAAATAATTCCCAAAACCATCCAGAAAAACTTGCCTAACCGCTTCCTTGTGCACTATGTAATCAGTTGTGTATCTGGGCAGAAATGAGGGGGCTTTGGTTCCCCCATACATCCTTAGATATGTACCTTCTTGGGAGTAGAAATAATCCCCATATTCCTTGATGGATTATAGAGCTCCCTGAGACAAGCATGGACACTCTTCCAGGAAAATCAGTTGATACAGAGGTCTCAGAAATTCTTCACATATCAACTGATAATGACTATGATACTTGCGATCCCCTAGTATTTGGTATGTTGTGTATATAGGGGCTCTTCCCCCTTTCCACACGCAGTTGATCTTCTCGAACCTGTGACAGTAGAGTATGCAGTCTATTAGAAAAGAAGACATGTAATTCTTATTTGCTTTGTTGCAAGCCTTCTTGAGCTACTTTAATGCATTTGGCCAAGTTCCTGGACACTCTATCTGCCCAATTAAAAATTCTTCCTTCAATGGATACATAGTACATAAGTGGGATCCAACCAAAATTTAAAGTTTCCCATCAGCTCTATCGTAGAGTTTGCTCAACATTAGTGCTATTATTTTGAAATGAGTCCGAAGATGAGCAGTCTCATACTCTGCAGATTGTTTGTGTCAGAATGTCTTTCCCTCAGCCACCATTATCTTCGATGTGGCTGTATAATCAAGCTGTAGGATTTTAACCCATTCTGTTGTCACATTGGTTTCCTTTTCTGGTAAGTTGTAAGCTGCTGCTAAAAATGCTGGTGTGAAGGATGTGAATGCTTTATTCTCTACATCATTCATAATCATCTCTATGGCATCTACTCTTGGCAAGATCCACCCAATGACTTCTTCACATGGAATAATTTCAAGTCTTATAGCCACCTTAGTGATCCCAGATCGCAATATATTTTCATACACTGCCAGGTCTTCTAACCCTGCCTCTAGGACCTTCTTTTCCTTCAGCATGTGGAACATTTGACTCCACTTGAAATCGGGTTTACTTCTAGTTATGGCCTTCGTATCCTCATAGATGATTTCTACCTTTTTCACGGGCACAGCTTCGACCATTTCTGAATCTGAATCGTATTCAACAATCTTGGGATTCTTCTTCCCTTTCTTTCTCATGGTGTTTGAGATGAGTTGTACCTATGACAAAAGAGTTGTCTTAGTGTTCGCATCGTAGACTAAAAGACTATATTTTGAGTGAAAACATGAAAGAAAAATGAATAAGCATATACCAACAAATCAAAACCTTCATTCTATTTTACTCTATCAATCCCATCCATTGATACAGGCAGCACTCGGCATGGGTTAGGGTTAGAATCAACACAACCATCGTTGGACATGGGCAAGCTTCGGCCTTTCCACCTTTTAGAAGAAAAACCCCAACTCGGCAACACCGCCCTACCGCAGGTGCAACAAAATCTTTAAGATTACGACGACGATGCCTTAGGGTAAAAGACCAGGCTTAACTATCCCACGGCCAGAACATAACAACCCAAAACCTACAGGCTCTGCATAAGGCATGAAAAATGCAACTTTCACCAACTCCCAAGAGCAGGATATACGCTGCCTCTATGCCAGCATGAAGCTTGGCTCTTTGAATGTCCATCATTGACCTATGGACTGAGGACGAAATGCCTTTGGACTCACTGATGATGCTTTGCAGTAGGTAGTGACTAGGAAAAACTAAAGATGGAAAGGTGAACCCTAAGGAGATATACAGGAAAAACCTCTTTCTAACTCGAGCAATGATAATAATAAAAAAACCTATCCTAACCGTCTGTAGTCGTATCAACGGTCGATATATCTGTGGCTTAATCCAAACAACCAATTGAACGGGAAAAAACTAAAACCTACCTGGTAGGCCGAAGGCTCGACACGGTACTGAAACACTCTGTGAGAGCACGCCACGTGAGCTCCACAGATGATTTTGGTTCCAGCCAAACAAAAGCTCAAATAAGATAAACACTCAACAAGTCCTCACCCTCTCTGTAAAAATGAAATGGTAAAAACCTTTCAACTGGCGAATACATAAGTTTTTCAAGGTTAAAAACCTTAAAAACAAATTCACACTAGGAAACGTCATTGGCGCCAATTGTCCGGGTTGGAGGACATAAGTTAACACACGAACAACCCCGACACAGTGGCTCAAAAATTCTAACTCTCCTACAACTGTCGGCTCACAACTCCGCAATTCACCCGCTATCTCCTTTGCGGCACGACAGTTTAAACCATATCGGTGGGAAGAATAAGATGACAGCCGTCGTAGCGGCTCCAAGTTTAAACAACCTTCGCCACAGTGGGCCTCACAAGGATCGAGCCCTTTTCCAAAAAACCCCTTTGCGATAGCGGCAGTACCAATGTAAAAACCCTCGTAACGGCGGGTTTTAAAGAAACGGAGAACAACTTTGCAACACACTTGTAAGCCCTCCCGTCGTTGCAGCCGGGACCATGGAAACCTTCTGCCGTAGCAGCTTACAATTAAGGTAGTAGCCATCATAGCAGCCAACAAAACATCAAGTGCCCGCCATTGCGGCTCCTGAGGTCAGACTAAAATATGAATCACAAAGTCCGTCGCCGTAGCGAGCGTGACTTAAAAAAGCTTCTGCCATAGCGGGGTGGCAAAACATTAGAACTTTCCCTCTGCAGCAGCTCGCAACTAAGAATTTACCCTATGTGATGTCTCGAAACAAAAGATTGCACCTGCCGTATTGGCTTGAAAATAATAAGTCATCCGCCATAGCGGCTCCAAGTTGGGAAACCATCCTCCATGGCAGATCAAAAACCATTTTCTGCCTTAGTGAAAGAAAAGAAAATTTGGACCTTTTCATGATGTACAAAAATCATAATGGCTGGAAATCAAACTCAAAGTGCTTAAGAGGTAAAACTAAGACTTTTCAAGGGGTCCTAAAAAATGTACAAAAGATTTTTTGGGGATAGTTGTAGCAGCAACAATTGGCTACTGGCTAGCGAACACAGATCTCTGGACGACTGATTTTTAAAATCGAAAGTTGTTTTACGGTATTCTATTTAAATCAACCTTTCCCACACTTCCAGATTTCTTTACGATGTCCAGAACTTTAGAACTACAATATTAAGAACTTTAACATTGATTATGGTCCACTAGGATAGGGTAACCAGGCTTCCAAAGTCCTGATAACTCTTCTGAGGCCAAGATATGAGGTTCATTTATTCCTTCATTTGGATTGCTTCTAGGTTAAAACCCACAAGATCGTAATAGAGTATGGATAGACATATTCATTTCTTCCTCATTCACATTCCTTTTGAATTCTTTTGATGCTTTCTAGACTTTTGTCCTTTTGAGTCTTCCCTAATTGCTTCTCTTATTTGAAACATGGCTCAGGTTCTTCCATCCACAGTGTCCTTTTGTGTGAGAGATAGTTTTTCTTTCAGCTCACAGACGGAGAAGAACCTCTGAGCAATCTTATCTAATACTGATTTTATTTAGTATGTTTCTGATGTATACTTTCTTTCCAGAAGTTTTGACTCTTTAGCCTTTTGTATTTTATTTGTGGCATGGGATCATTTAAATACTATACATTTGTCCAATCTGCTTCCTCTCAGTGGGTTCTTTGTTGTTTTCTTCCTAGAACATATTTTAATGTGTAGTGAATGGAGCCCCAGAATAGTATACTCTTCTAACCTTAGTTATTTGATGGGTTTTAAAACCAAACTTCAATGTGTTCATAACCTCTCTTCAGATAGTCTATCAACTTAAAGAATCTGAGTGATGATACATGCATATTTAATAATTAGCTTTTAAATCAAAATATTGCATATTTCCCAAAACTCCAATGTTCCCCAAATGTCCAAAGGTTGTGCTGGTTTAATTGAAAGAACTGAAAAAATAAAGCAAATAAACAAACTGAAGTAAATCAAACTCTAAGAAAACCAATGCAAATAAAGCAAACTAACTACAAAACAAATAGCAAAATCAAAAGATTTATTTTGTACAGAAAAGAAAATCGAGAGCATTAAGAAAAATAAGGTTTGAGAACCAAACCATTTACTAGCAGGTTCTCTTCTCACCACTGCAAATCCTGTAACTTGTAAGTCGAGGGGCCTAACTTTTGGAAAGGGCCTATCCATAAATGTTGAAACTTGGTGTGCTTACCCTTTTCATCATGTGGGTGATCCCACTTCAGAACCAAATCACCTACTTCAAACTTTTTCTTCCCGTATTTATGTTTGTCAAACCATCTTTTCACAACCTCTTGTTGATGTTTAAACCTTTCCTTGGACTTGGATCTAGACTCTTCTAATTTCAGCAAAGTGTTGATTTGGGCTTGTAAGAATTCACTATTTGATCCTCTAGATGCTTGGGATAGTTGAGATGAAGAAAACAAAATATTAGGAGGTAGGATGGCTTCTTTTCCATAGACTAAGGTGTAGGGTGACACACCTAAGGAGTTCTTGGGTGTGACTCGATCAGCCCAAAGTGCATTAGGGAGAGCTATGTGCCAACTTCTTTGATTCTCTATGATTGTTTTCTTTAGGATTCTAATGAGATTTTTATTTGTAGATTCGGCTAACCCATTGCCTTGTGGATAGTAGTTAGAAGAATAATGTAACTTAATGCCTTTCTCATTTGCAAATGCAGTCAGTCTAATACATGAAAAATTATATGAATTATAAAAAACCAGGGAAATTGGAACCCCAAACTTGGTCATGATGTGATCTTGCAGGAAATCCATAACTGCATCTTCATTTACTTTTTGCAACGAGATAGCTTCTACCCATGTGGTGAAGTATTCTGTTGCCATGAGGATATATTTGAGCCGTAATGAGGAATTGGGATTAATCTCTCCAATAATATCAATCCCCCATTGCTCGAATGGTTTAGAAATAATAATTGGTTTTAATGGCCTGGCTGCTTTTGCTTGTCTCCCACCACTCCTTTGGCAAGTACCACACTTTTTAACAATTGACATAAGCATGAGCATCTTTGAACAATGTCGACCAACAGTATCCAGCTCTTAGAATCTTATGGGCTGTAGTATCTCCTGAGAAATGACCTCCAGCAGGGCCATCATGTAATTCTTTAACTACTTTGGCTGCATCCCCGCGTTCTAAACATCTAAGGAAAACTCCATCATAATTTTTTCTGAATAACACTCCGTCAATTATTTGATAAGATGCAGACTTTAAGCGCAAGGCCCTTCTTTGGTTGGAGTTCCAGTGTTCGGGAAAATAACCTTATCGAAGATAATGAACTAAGTCTTGATACCAATATTCTAGGGTTGTAAATATGGGACATACATCAATCATGTGCAGCTCCGTCTCATTTTCCCATTCATTCTCTTCATTATCCTAGCTTTCAGCCATTAATTTTCACAACCCCTGTCCTTTGATGATAGTTGTTGGCTTAAACTCCAAGTCGTACTCTTGCAAGGGTATAACCCAATTCCCTCTTCTTTCTCCTAACTCTTTTTGTACAAAAATATTTCGGATTATCGGGTGCAATACAATAACCTTGGTTCTGTTCTTAAGTATATATGGACTGAATTGATTTACCGCCTTGAGCACTGCATAGGCTTGTTTATAAACAACGAGATAGTTCAACTCAACACCTTGTAGTCCAGTGCTCATGAATGATATGGGGTACTCACCTCCCCCTTCTTCTTTCTGCGTAAGCACTGCTTCTAACGAGTTGTCTGAAGCAAAAGTGTATAAGATAAAATATTTCTCAAAATATGGACTTTTGAGAGAGGGTGCATGGGCTATCGCTGATTTAATCTTGTCGACTACACCTTTCTCTAAGTCGGTCCATTTAAATTGCGCACTTTGCTTAACCATTTTTTGCAAAGGTTTGACTATCTGAGCAAAGTCGGGCATAAACCTTCACACAAAGTTTATAGTCCCCATAAAAGATTGCATTCCCTTTTTATTGTGGGGCAGAGGGATCTATTCTATTGCTTTAATCCTTTATAGGTCTATTGAGATCCCTTTATTAGAAATTATATGACCCAAAAGCTTTCCGTCCAATATAACAAACAAACATTTCTTTGGATTTAAAGAAATACTGTATTTTTGACAACGTTCAAAAATTTGTTTTAAATGAAACATGTGTTCTTCTCTTTTCTTGGAAAAAACTATAACGTCATCCAAATATACTACCATGCTTCAGCCAATCAGCCCACGGAAAGCTATATCCATGGCCCTCTAGAAAGTTTCTCCAGCGTTGATAAGTCCAAAATACTTCCTCCTATATGAAAAAGTCCCCCACTTAGTTATAAATGTAGTCTTTAATATGTCTTCTTTGTTAGCCAGTTTTGCTATACAGTCTGAATGTTGCCATATGCCAAACTTTGAATGCTTTACTCACAGGCAAAGCCACAGTAGGATGAATCAAAGGAAGTCATAGCAGTAATGAAGCAAATGTTAATGTTACAGCCATAGATGAGAACAATGTCACAGCTCTAAATGTTGCACAGAATACCCGCATATTGAAAAGAATGATTACATAGAATACCCGGAGGGGTAGTGGCTTCAAAGTGCTACAAAGCACATCGGAGATCGGAAGAGATTTACATCAGAAGCCAAATGTCTTTACTAGCCGCAACGGCGAAAAGAAAACACACCAAAGTCAGGCGAAACGCGGGCGGGAAAACCCTCGATCGGCAGTCGAAAGGTATTAACATCGGAAGACAAACGGATTTCCTAGCCGCAATGGCGGAAGAAGAAAAGGATACAGCCACACAAAGCACGTCGAAGATCGGATCGCTTTGCACGTCGGAGGCTTAACCACTTTGGGAGCCGCAACGGCGGAAGCCGGAAGGAAAACTCTCAATTGGAAGTCGACAGACTTTACACTTCGGAGGCTTAACCACTTTAGGAGCCGCAATGGCGGAAGCCGGAAGGATAAATCTCAATCGGAAGTCGGCAGACTTTACACTTCGGAGGCTTAACGACTTTGGGAGTCGAAACGGCGGAAGACGGAAGGATAACTCTGCATCGGCAGTCGGAACACCTTGGACTTCGGAACAATAAAGCTTTCCGCAGCTGCAATGGTGGAAGCCCATGACTTACGGGACCGATGAAAATGACAAAGCAGGAGCCAAGGATCGGAAGACTTAGCAGTTATCCATCCGCAACGGCGGAGGAACAAAGGATAAACTCTCCTGAAGTAAACCTAAAAATCAGTCGATTGAAACCAATGTATCGGGAGAAATAACAAAGGTAAATCTGAACATTCTTCCACAACGGCGGGGCTGTAAGCAAAACTTCTCCTGACTTGAAAACCGCAGAAGGAGATGAACAACGCAGATGGCTTAAAGAGCAGAGTAAGTCTCGAGCCCAGGACTCTTTGAACTAGAAGCAGTGAAACATGAAGAGTCTAGCACAGTATTGGTTCGATGAGGAGCCAATGGGATCAGAGATTTAGAA
>LPNX011045645.1:258332-270606 GCA_001517045.1 Pseudotsuga menziesii | reverse complement strand
ATCTAATTGGATCTGCTCCAGATCTGATCAGATCTATCCCAAATCTAACTGGATATGTCTCAATTATGGTCGCCAATTTTGTTTGTAGGAATACTTCAACCAATGCGAAAATCGCTTGTTCCTCTAGCATGTATGGTACAAGTCTGGGACAAAAAGTCACAGTAGCATATCCTTTACCTAGATAACTGATCTACTTGAATAAATAACTCTTTTACCTCAGATCTAGAATATTTTGTCTTTGTTCCACTGATCTTGATGCAATTTACTGTACCTGCAAAGAAACATCAGAAACAAGACAAGGGATAATACTAACAATATAGGTCAAAATATATATTAGTGATCAAGGAAAATAATAATAAATTATTGATATTCACACAAATCATATTTGGGAAAGGTCCAAACAATTTTGTATTAGTCAAATGAAAAGAGAGAGCTACAACCAAATCCTTGATGTCAATAGCTTTGTCCCCACAAGGTCTTTGACACACTCACACAACTCTCCACTCACACAAAACTCTTTTCTTACAACACTCACTCCACTTTGCCTCAATACCAGACTTCAATCCAACATCATAAGGATGCGCTTCTAGGTCTCCCCTTAGATATTCCATGAAGATTTATTTTGTAGGCCAAGGGAGGTTCATATGAGATGAGATATTTTGGGAAGAGGATAGGGAATGATACCTATGGGCTAGGAGGTCGAGTGCCATCTCTCCATAATAGATAGGATCATCCTCCATGAGATCTTTCGCTTAAAATCTTCTTGAAACTTCTCTTTTTTCCTTTTAAACCCTTTTGGCACTCCTTGCAGTGAGGGTATGTGTTGTAGCTCACTTTGCAAACAAGGAAAAGGTGCCACTAGAACCTATTGTCAATGAACAAGGTGTGTTATCCTTTCTTGCCACTCTGTCATAGAAGGAAATGTGTGCCATCCACTCTAAGAGTGGGCAAAAAAATATCCAAAAGAGTTCTTGGCTAGGTGCTTTGAGGGATTTGAAGCATTGGTGTATATTTTAGGTGCAACACTTCAAGATCTATGTAAGCTTTAGTTTATTGCGCAAACTAATCTCTTGCACACCCTTTCTCTGATACCATGTTAGTGTTTGAGAAAATATGAAGAAACTTGAACTTTAAAAATTTAATCCACAATCACAGTGCAAATAGATCTCATCAATAATCCAAAGACATTAATAAATCAAGCCATAGAACACATGATATACCCTAGGAAAAACCCTCCACTGATTTAGAGGATAAAAATCCCAGCAAACAATCTTAGATTATGGCTGATAATCGACAGAGACTGATTACAACACAACAAAATATTTCTTTTCTTGAGAGCACAATAGAGGAGATATCAAATGGAACACTGTTATGGTAGTTCCAAGTGTGTACACTTTGATAATAAGTCAAACTAGGTTATACGAGGAAGGTAGTGAATATTTGTATGCTTTAGTAAGTAGTTAACACTGAGAACACTTACTCATCTTCAACCATGTGCCCCCACTAATTCACTGAGTTTAAATTCCTCTAATCGAGTTGTTAATTGATTTAACTACCTCTAACTGAGTTGTTCACTGAATTAACAGAATGGAATTGTATGTAATTGAATGGAACTGAACATAATGGAATGTAACCAAAAATAGAACTGAATGTAACTGAACATAACTAAATGTGACTGAACTGAACTAAAATAGAACTCAACAAAACTGAATGTAACTGAACTGAACTAAATAGAACTGAACAAAACTGAATGTAACTAAACTAAACATAACTGAATGTAATTAGTGCTTCTCCATTAGTGTCATCTTCAACAATCACTTGAATAAATTAAGGACTTGATTCCTTGATTAACTGAACTTGTTTTATCACAAATAAGACTCAATTGATGTCTTATTAATTCGAGTTCACTCAGAGGCATACATAGGCAATTCGAATTCTCTATCTATCTTTATGCTCATATTAATTTTATTTGCATGGTCCATATGTATTTTCATTAATTCTATATCATTTCATACTCATAAGAATTGTTTTGAACCTATGATAATATGTATTACCCCGATTCATATAGTCACATGCAAAAATAAATCACTCTAGGGGTAGCTAATCCCTAAAGGAGACTTGTAGCACATGTTCACCATGTGACCAGCCATATAATACATAGTATATCTTCGAGACTTAATACAACATATTTCATGTGAACTTAATACAACATAAGTTCCAGACTTGATACAACACAAGTATCAGGCCTTAACATAGTATCATGATCTTAACCATAATATCCTAATACAAGCATCTCTCTCTAATAGAACTTGATCAAGGTCCTAGTTTGATACAACACAAGCTCTTTAACATAACACAATAAGTTAGTGGGATTAATACAACATAATTTACGTACTTGACACAACAAGTCTCATGGAGAGGATCTAAACTTAATACAAAATAAGTTCTAGAATTGACACAACAAGTCTCATGGTGGCTGACTCTTCATGTTGTACATCTAACAAGAATAACAGGTCAAGGGTTTTGTTGCATCTTTTCAGATGACCTTGCAATGGTGTCATGGATAATTGTTGAGAATGAAACACGCTTTGCTAAATTGTATTTTTTGCTAGGATAGTAGGAAAAATGTATTGGCTCTTGATATTAGAAGATACATAAATTATTGTGTCAATTTGTACAACCATTGATTGATAAAAGTTTTAGTATATTAAAATTTGGTCATTGATAAAAGTTTTAGTATATTATAATTTGGTCATATTTTTGGGTAGATAGTGATCAACAATATTTTTTTTTGGTTGCATTTATGTAGTATAATAAAATATTTCAATTCAAGAATTGCCTCTTTTCCCGAGGTTTTTGGGAGACAGCTGAACTATTGGCTGAAAGGCGAAGCTATTCGGAGAAAAGGTGGTGCTAGGGTTTTCCCTAGTATCGCAGAGTGAGGGGCAGCCAAGCCAAGCTGTTATGCCTTCAGGCAATGGATCCAGGCCTCCTACAGGGTGACATGGCGGCATTAGGGCGGGGGGATATATCCCCGTAAGGAGGGGATCACGCATTCGGACGGGAGCAGTAGGCTGAGGATGGAAAGGATGACGAGAGTCAGCTAGGCCCTAGGAAAGGTAAGAAGGATGGATTGGGGGGTTGCTTGCTGAAGACGGCCTCCATCCCAGTGATCCAAATTAGATATGAGGCAGTCAGAGGCAATATTGAGTCTTGGAAGGAAAAATCCCTAATAGGGAAATTTTTGGGGATATGGTAGAAGGAGAAAGACCTGATTAAATGGATAAATGGTGTGTGGAACCCTAAAGGCCACTACAATATTCAGTTAGGCTCAAAGGGTTTCTTCACTATTATCTTCTTTAACCAGGAATACATGGATAGATTCATGGAGGGAGGCCCATACTTCTTCTTCTCGGCTGGGTTATACCTGTTCCCATGGAAGGATCATTTTAACCCAGAGACGGAGGACATGACAGTCGCCCCGGTATGGAGTCACCTCTTCTCTCTTTTGGGTGAATACTAAGATTTGGAGACTCTGAGGGACATAGGAAACACTCTGGGGGAATTCATAAAAATAGCAGAACAAACCAAGATCCAAAGGTATACCTCCTTTGTGTGGATTTCTGTTTACATGGATCTTTCTAGAGAAATCCCAGAAGCAATCAGTCTAAACTGGGAAGACGAGGAATGGATCCAGCCCATCGACTATGAGCAACTCCCCTTCAGATGTCGTCACTGTCATTACTATGGTCATCTTGGAAGGAATTTCCCTAAACTTAGCCCTAGGGCTGAACCATCTGCTCCCCATCCGAGTAAGGACCCGAAAGCGGATGGGTTCACTCAAGTCAAGAGCAGGAGGAGAAGCAAAGGGCGAGGAAAACCCACCATGAGAAAGGATCCGGTGACAAAGGCGAATAGACCAAGGAATCCCTTCAAGGCATTAGGGTCAATGAATGAGGACGAAGAATTCCCAGTGGTGAAACTGGCTGCTAACCAGCAGGAAAACTTAACCAAATCCCCAAAGGAAGAGGATGTTCAATAGATGGAAGGAACAGAGGAGGAGGAAGGTGAAGACATGGAACGAGGTGAGTTAGACCTAGATGTGATCTGTTATCACTCTAGGAAACTCCTTTAGGTTGTAGCTTGAGGATGCCTGGTAACTTAAACTGTTTTTTAGGGTTTTTCTGAATTGGATCAAGCCGGATAACCTATATAACCTCCCACTCTCAAGACATGTATGAAGCTCACTCAATCAAAAGGCTTTAGTTACAACTTGTTCAGTAGTTTGCAAGGATGATTTTAAGGAACCATACTTATTTAAAAGTGTATAAACGTTGGCGAATATTACCAATTCTCAAAACGCCAACTATAAAATGATTGGTGATATTTTTCAAAAAATATTTTAATTTCCAAGGATTTTATATCATTTATATAATAATTTGGTGATTTTTAGGGTGAAAAAGTTTTACCCCATCAAAATTGGGGAAAATAGGGCTTCAAAAAAATGCAAAATGGCGAATCTTTTTTGGTAGAAAACATGGAAAAATAGCCCACTAGGCTCAAATTCGCCCCTAAAATTATCCCTGGTAGTTTGACAAAAAGGCGCAGGGATGAAGAACTCAACAAGATGGCAGACTTACACACATTAGAAATGCATATAAATGGATAAATCCTACTGAGGATGCTGTTTATAAATAAAATATCACTAAATAACCAATAGGATGACAGCTATCGGCCCTTTAATAAGTCTGAAAATTATCTAAATGCACATCTAGGCAATAAACACAATAATGATAAAGAAGATGGCTAAACAAATCACAACAAAAGAGCTCGTATTATGAATAAACCAGATGAGATGCTTGCTAATGGAACAGGCTCATAAATCCCCAAAGTCGAACCCTTATTAATCAAATAATCATGGGCTTTATAGCCTCTTACAAAATTTACAGATCCCCAAAATCAGATCTGTTTACACCAAAAATAATTGGAAGTGATAGTTTTTTCTTATTAGGGCTTCAAACCCATGCTAACTACTTGTTTATTTATTGTGAAGATCTAGTTCACTGAACGATATTTGAATGGATGAAGTGGTCATTGATCATTCCCACTGCTGGTTCATCGTGAAACTGTCATCAACAGCCAGTGTATCGGCGATTAATTGAAGTGCCCTATATTATTCAATCCACCTGAAACCTTTTTAACTTTGTTGTCACAATCACAAATCAGAAGCCTTTTCTTCTGTCACATCGGCGCCCCAAGCCTGACTGCTTCCGCAGTTTAGACGCTCCAAGTCCCAACGTTTCTGCATTTTTACCGCCTTACCTTTGTCGTCGCTGATTGGGGCTTTTTCTTTTAGCTCGTCGGTGCTCTAAGTCTCTTTGTTGCTGTAGTGTCGGTGCTCCTTAGATCACTAGTGTTGTGACAGCTTCATATTTTATCTAATCTGTGCTCCTAATCTCAGTGCATCAGCGTTCTTTATCCTTGGCTCGTCGATGATCGGGAGCGGTAGTAACTAATGTATCAGAGCCTTTTATCTGAACATGGCCGCAATTTCAGAGGTGAAACGAACCAAATAAAACCTTATATGCTTAACTGTTAGCGATTGGGATTTATTGCTATTGGAGGTCGAAAGAAGTTAAAATTGGAGCTTTTAGTCACCTGTGCCGCCGATACTGCGGAGTTGCTTCATTGTAAAATCGTCGTTCAGTAGTCTGTATGTCTTTCGATTGGTGATGGTCTCTTATTATTGCGCTATCGAAATGATTCTTGTCATCGATCGGATGCGTTAGTCTGTCCTTCTTCCATTGTTGTGGCTCCCCATTTCATTATCTTGCCAACGGCTAGTGATTTCGAGTTCCAACGCTGAAGTTTCATCTATTGTCGCGCTTATCAGAATTCTTTTCTGTTAATTAATCAGAAGCCTTGTCTGTTTGTCTTCAGTAGTTTCAGCCCCTTAGCTGACTATCTCATCGATACCTTAGTGTTTTCAAATATTGAACTGCTTTCATCGTTGTCGGAGGTGAGTAGGAGTTTCCATCGGAGCCTTAATCATTTTCTTATCCGCAGTTTTGGCTCCTTAGGGGACTATCCCACCGATCACTAGTTCTCTCAAGTTTCAACACCGATACTTCTGAAACCTTTAGCTTTATCTAGTCGATCTATTGTCTTCAGTTCCTCCGATTGGAGATGATTTTTTGTTATGCGCTATCAAAGTGATTCTTGCCCAATCATCGAAATGTTCATCACATTGTGAAACCCGTAGTCTATCTTTCCTCCGCAGTTGCAACGCCGCAGTGAACTAAAACTTTGCAACGTTAGTCCCTTGATCCTCTGATCACCAAAATTTTATGTTGTGGCGGAACCCGTATTCAGTTGGTTTCTCACCGTTTCGGCACCCTAGTGGACTATTGTGTCGACGACTAGTGTCTTCCAACGCCGACATTGTGGAAACACTTCTAGGTTGTCTCATCGATTTGTAGTTTGTGTGCCTTTCGATCACTGACAATTTCCTCTTCTCGTGGAAGCTGTAGTTTGGAACTCTTCTGTCGTTTCGACGTCGTAGTGGGATAACTCACCGATCCTTTGTCTTTAGTCCTTCCAATTGTTGACGATTTATATTGATTGATCAAAGGCCTTGTTCATTTTTCCTCTGTCATTTTGGCACCTTTGGGAACTAGCTCGCCGATCTGTAGTCTTTAAAACCTCCAATTGCTGTTTAGAAAATGCTCTGATGGCAGTGAAAATTTTAGCAATACGCCTGACTGTCGAAGGGGTCTTCCACCTTTTATTTATCTTCCATCTTTCGGTGGCTAATGAGATGTTATGATCCTCGCCCAAGCCACCGAAGTCACAACTTTGTGAGATTTGCATAAAAAATAGAGGCTTTCAAAATTGTTAGTGATCCTCATATCCTTCATTGCATGATTTAAATTCTTCATACTATCCAAAATAGATTCATTTTATTTTGGGAGATAACATGATCGAAGAGTAAAGCAAGAAGAAGGGACAAGGTTAGGTCTCAAGACGCTGGCTTGAACTCCTTCAGGAGGCTATCATTTGAACAAGTACTCTTGAGAGTCTTGGGATCGACCCAGAGGCCCAGAAAGGTAGTAAGAGGAAGTCACCGAACGAGGAACTACGAAGAGGAAGGAAGACAAATAAGCAGCGCATAGCAGTAGTAGGAGTTCAACTGATTGAATCTAGCCAGTATCCCACAATCAAGGCAGCTTTCTCTGAAGCTAAAAAGAGTTGTCAATGAAGATCATATCGTGGAATATAAGGGGGTGTGGAAACCCTAGGAAGTGGAGAATATTAAACCAAAAAATTAAGCAAGAAATCCCAGATATTCTTTTCCTCCAAGAAACTAAATGCAGCCTTGGGGGTTTAGAGAAGATTAAAGATAAAATCTGGAAAGGAAGTCACCTCATGGCTCTAGATGCAGCTGGTCAATCTGGAGGTGTGGCAATCCTCTGGCAGCCCCGGACTGTGGAGTTCTATAACTGGCGGGCCAATAAGTTTGCTCTAATGGCATACTTCTACTTTTTGGATTCGGGGGTGAAGGGTTCCCTAGGGAACGTTTATGGCCCCAGCAGTTTCCCTGAGAAGTAGTCTTTCCTGGATCTCCTTAACTGGTTCAAAGAGAAATCGGAGAGGGGGATGTGGGTGCTCAGTGGGGACTTCATCCTGATTTCCAATCTTAGGGAGAAGAAGGGAGGTAGACAATCCCTTGACAAATACCAGGATTCTTTCAATGAGTTTTTATCCTAGAGTTCGCTGGTTGATGTGGAAACAGGGAATGGCTGGTACATTTGGAACAACAAGAGAGGGGGAGAGCATCTGGCGGCCTCACGCCTGGATCGTTTCTTGGTGTTTGAGAATATCATACATAGCTCGAGGAAGATTGTGGCTGACGTTCTCCTGGCAGCTAGCTTGGACCACTAGCCCATTTTCCTTTCTTGGGATTGGTCCAACTCCCCTATGGGCAAACCTTTTCATTTTGAACACTTCAGGATGGAAAACAGAGACTTCAAGGACCTTGTCAGTCAGTGGTGGCAGGAACTAGTCCCCCCCCAGGAACCCTTATGTATCGCTTTCAGCAAAAACTCAAGCTTCTAAAGGCAAAAATCCACACATGGAACAGGGAGGAATTTGGGAACATCTTTGAGGACCAAAAAAAACTGTTGATTGAGATGGACCTCATTAATAGACAAGGTATGGAAGGAGGTTGGAATAAGGGCATGAAAGTCAAAGAGAAGGACTTAATGATTCAGCTGGAGGCTAGGGAAAAACAGGAGGCAATATTTTGGCAACAGAAGGCGAGGGTCAAATGGCTGCAGGAGGGTGAAAGAAATACCAAATTCTTTCATAACTCGATGATCCAGAACAGGAATAGTTCTAGAATCCAAAAAATTAAGAAAAGGGACGATAATAAGGTGGAAACCAGACGGGAGACTGAAGCTGAACTCACTCAACACTTCTCTGAGATTCTCAGAGAGGATGGGGGGGATAGAAGTTGGGATATTGAGCAAATCACCAGCTTAATCCCCAGGGTGGTCACTAGATAAAACAATGAAATGTTGACCAAGCCTATAGGGATGTAGGTCCTAGGAGGTTGAGGAAGCGGTCAACCAAATGGTGCTAGGAAAAGCCCCTGGACCTGATGGTTTCACAACCAACTTCTTTCACCACTTTTGGGACCTTGTCAAGGAGGACGTGTTGGGCATAGTGGAGGAATCTAAGACTAAGAGGGGAGTCCTCAAAGCCTTCAATGCTACCTTCCTCACCCTAATTCCCAAAGAGGCAGGGGTGGACACTCCTAACAAATTTAGACCGATAGTGTTATGCAACATCATCTACAAAATTATCTCCAAGGGCATTGCTAATTAGTTCAAACCCCTTCTTCCGATGCTTATTAGCCCGGAGCAGTCCGATTTCATGGAAGGAGGATAGATCCTAGATGGGGTTATTCTTGTCCATGAGGTGCTGCACTCGCTCAAAATCATGAGGACACTAGGTATGATGATCAAGCTTGACATAGCAAAGGCTTATGATAAACTAAACTGGGAATTCATGGGGAAGATGCTGGGGGCATTTGGTTTCTCTCAAGATTAGGTGGAGTGGATCATGGTTTTAGTCACAACTCCCTTCTTCAACATCCTCCTTAATGGCTCTCCGACCAGCACTTTCCATCCCTCTTAGGGTATTCGCCAAGGAGGCCCTCTGTCTCCTTTCCTCTTCATCCTTATGGCGGAGGGTCTGAGTCATCTCATTGCTATCCAGGCAAGCTGTGGGGAAATTAGGGGAGTAAAGGCTCATGATTGGGTGCCTCCTCAGACTCACCAGCGATTCGTTGATGATACCATGCTCATGGGGCACCCTTCAATCCAAGAAGCACGTAGCTTCAAAAATAGCTTGGATCTCTTCGTAAGGGCCTCAGGCTTGGCGGTCAACCCAAACAAGTCTCAAGTCTTCTTTGTCAACACTCCTCCGGCCATTCAGAGGAATATCTTAAGAGTATTGGAGTTTTCGAGAGGGGCTTTCCCGTCCAAATACCTTGGGATCCCCCTAGGGTTGGGAAGGTTGCAAAAGGATTCATGGTAGGATCTTTTGGATAGATTGAAATAAAAACTATCCAGCTGGGTGCTGCATCCCTTAAATTTTCCCAGCAAATTGATTTTGGTCAAATCCATTTTGCAGGCTATGCCAACCTACCTCTTCTCGATCTTAGTTGCTCCTAAGTCCGTCCTCAAGGAAATTCGTCATTTACAATGTAATTTTATTTGGGGGGGCCGCGAGGAGAAGGATAAATTGTCTTTGGTGAGTTGGGAGGACGTCTGCAAGCCAAAGGAGTAGGGAGTTTTAGGCCTCAGAGGCCCTGAAGTGATGGAAAAAATTCAAGGAGCCAAAGTTTGGTGGCGATGGGTAAACAACACCTCGAAGCCTTAGGCCAAACTATGGCACATAAAATATGCCTGAGATGGGCCTATCCAACAATTGATTAGATTCAACAAGTCCCTAAGCAGTTCCTCTATATGGTTGAAAGCTTTGGCTGGTAAGACTATAATCCAGGAGCATAGTTTCTGGGAGATCAGGGACAGAAGCAGGGAAAAATTTTGGGAGGATTCATGGAACTAGCTTCCCATCCTTGGCAGGGATTTGCGTTGGGCTCACATCAAAGAGCGGGCGCTTGAGGGGGCCAAGATCGAGGTGAATTAGTCATGGACGTTTGGAGCTCACATGGAGCATCATCATTGGGACTTTCAGGAGAAACTTGAGCCCATAAGTGAGGAGGACTTGGGGCCTTTTAGGAATAACTGAGTAAATGCTTCATCAAGGTTCAACAAGGTCCTGATGTCTTAATATGGGGATACATGACTAGAGGCTCCTTTAACATTAAGGAGGCCTATAACATCGGGATCACTCGTCATGTCGCACTTGATGACATTTGGAAGAAAATTTGGGCTATCAATATTTGGCCCAAGGTTTCCCTCTTTGTTTGGCTGGTTGTCTGGGGGAGGATCCTCACCAATAACAACTTACGCAAGCGGGGTGTACAAGGACCCTCTCAATGCTACTTGTGCTACCTAGAGGAGGAATCCATGAACCATCTTTTGGATAGTTTCTCTTATGCAGCAGAAGTTTGGGAGAAGGGAGCAATGGGATTTTGACAGAGTGACAGAAGGCATGATCAACCATCTCAAAGTCTGCGAGAATGGCACCCAAAAGCTTACAAAAACCCTATCCTCAGAAAAATTTGGGAAGCCTTCCCAGGTATGGCTATGTGGTGCTTATGGAAGGAATGAAATGCTCATATTTTAAGGGACCAACATAAGGATGTGGAGGCGATGTGGAAAACGGTGAAGGACAACCTGTTATCTTCCATCCGATGCATGCAGTGACATGATCAGGACAAGATTATCCCTCGGGAGGAAGCCCAGATTGCTGCAAATTGGGGGTTGGATAGATCCATGATGGATGGCCTGGGCCAACGGGATAAGTTATGCCAACCCTCCAGTCCGAATATATGGTTTTCCCCTCCCCCCCTAGTCTTCAAGCTAAACTTCAATGGCACATCCAGAGGAAATCCGGGTCCAGCGGGATTTGGGGGTCTTTGTCGTGACCACGATGGTAGGATCACGAGGGTGTTCCTGGGATCAATAGGGCAAGATACCAACAACTCAGTTGAATTTGGAAGGCTTAATCCATGGCCTCGAGGTATTGATCAGGGGTGGTTATCTTCCTGCGATCATCGAAGGAGACTCCAACACTCTCATCCAGATGGCCAAGAGGTTGACGAATGGGCAAATGTCTGAAAAAGTCTCTCCTAGCTGGCACCTTGCTTACTAGCTGGATTGGCTACGCGTTCTCCTTTATTTCTACCCAGCAGTTTCCTTTTGCCATGTCAGACAGGAGGCCAACAAAGATGACGACCAGTTGGCAAATGCTGGTGTGGAAGGTGGATTGGGCTTCCAATGCAACAGCCTGGAGGCTTTTGGAGAGGAGGAATGGGCCCAACATTATCGCCATCTGGCCACAAGGGACATTGACAGGGAAATACAGATGGCTTGTCCAATAGATAGGAGGATAGGTGGATATAGGAGGCGCGAGCATGCCTACACGAGGCCAGACTAATGTTGTGCAGTCATGCTGGTTTAAATGCCCGCCGGTTCTGGTGGTTGTACTACACCATAATTTCAGTTCATGCCACTGGGATTGATAAGAATGGCACTATGCAATAGAATCGTCAGCTGGACTGGGATCATAATTACCACAGGTAGTACAGTGCTATCTATGCTATGAAGGCTATTGTTCTCATGATATGCCTGACGCATGCTAAGGTCAGGGATGGGAGCACTCCCATGCATGCCCCATTGTCTTATTATGAGAGGGTCAGGCCTCATTCCACTGAGTATTGAAACACAGAGTTCAGGATTTCGAATCCTATTCCCACCCCGTGCTGTGCCCTGGTGTCTGCTTCTATGGGTGCTTCTCAGCACCGCATCTTATCGCTCTCTTTCCATTCACAGCTTGGCGCTATGGCCCCCAAATGGCATTTCAGGAGGGATGTTTGCTCCGGAAAAGCATCTGGCCAATCTACTAAAAAAGGGAAAACAATCATGCGTCATACCCGTCAAACCACTCAGGCTCAGCTCCAAGCTCAAGAGGAGGCTGAGCATTTCAAGGAGCATGTCCCGCTCGGTATTCACAAAGAGGTGGAAAGGGTGGTCGAGGAGTTATGGGCCGAGGTGAAAGGTATGTCGCGGGAACACCCTCG
>LPNX011045645.1:226031-258215 GCA_001517045.1 Pseudotsuga menziesii | reverse complement strand
GGTGAACCCTCCAACTATCCTAAAGTGTTCTGAAAAAAAATCTTCCAACTCAAACCACTTCTTCCTTTCCCCTCCATCGAATCTCTTATGCACATTTTTCACTTCATAAATAAGAAACAAAATAAGATCGATTTTTTTTCAGAAACAAAATAAGGAAGAAGTGGTTTGAGTTGGAAGATTTTTTTTCAGAATTAGTGCAACTGGTTAGTTGATTTCTTTACTGCAGAAGGCATAAGTATTACTGTGGAATAATTCTATCGAGTTGCAGGGGTTTTATATCCCATCCTCTCACCCAGTGCTTTCAACCAAGAGGACCAGTGGACAGGCTCGGGGTCCTAAGACAAGAAAATAAGCTATCTTCAGGAATTGGTTGGGTGGAACAGGCTTCTTAGGTTGTTTGTCTCATCTACGAGTTATCATGTTTCAATGTGTTTATTTCTTTACCTTATGCAAGTAAAAGTACTAGAATAAATGAAGTTATGATTAGATTTACTGTCATGATTTGGTAAATTGTTTCTGCTATTAGACTGTGTGACTCTGCTGCATTTTTAAGAAGTTTACTTGATAAAATTTATTTTCATGAATGTCATGGGCTTAAAAATTATTTGGTTAACGAATGAAATCCCTTGCTGTATTTTTCCACTCATCATATAGATGAAGTACTCTAGTACAGTAGGTTTAAATTAAAAGTAATTGAGAATGATTTATACATGAAATAAATAATTTGAGTCTACTTTAATTTAGTAGTTTTTACTGTTAGTTTAGTTTGGTTAGATTCATAATCATCCTCTTAATTTCTAGAATGTTTTTATATAATAAACATATAGGATTATTGCAGAAGTATTATTTTTAGTAAACCTATGTTAAAGATACATTAATATATTAATGAATAAGTATTTAAATAATGATTATCCTACAAACTATTATATACTTCTAGTAGAGAAAAAACTGTCATTCTAAATAAATTTTTTATCAATATTTAACTAACCATCATAGTATTTAGCACTTAGACTATTCTCTTACTATTACAATGAATTTATCTATCATTGTGATTTCATAATTAAAAGAAATTAAACTGATTTTTACTTAGTAAAAACTAAAGAGTAAACAATCTTTTAATACTATTATTGATTTACTATATCTCTTAATATAACCAATAGATTAAGGAATTTAAAGATTAGACTTTCCAGTTTCTTCATTTTTAAAAAAGGAAACACTAATTAATATTATTTTCCTATTAATGATACCATTATTGAAACAAAAGTAAATAGTTTACCTAATTACCTATTAATAAATATAAACCCTAAATCAAATTTTATAAAATATATGCACAAAAAGAATCATAATAATTGGTTAACTCATTCCTTTTTCTTAAAATTACAACCATCAATGTAAAACCTATGTATACTTCAAAGCTTGCAACGAACCTAGCAACTTTTTACAGAGGTAAATAAATATTCAACAGTATGATCTTGAAACAAGAGTAACTCTAAGAGCAAATAGTTTTATAAAAACATATTTCAAACCCTGAAAGTAGTTCACTGACCGTTCATATTATAATTTCCAAAATTTGCAAATAGTTTTATAAAAACATATTTCAAACCCTAAAATTAGTTCACGAGTTCATATTATAATTTCCAAAATTTTTGTTAAGAGAAGTAAGCTCATTTAATATTAATTATAAACAGTCTCTTCTTTAACAAAAAAGGAAAACAAAATTGTAGTAAAAACCAGAACAACCTTTCAATTTTTATCTTTGAACAGTAGCCCTGTAAACCAAGGTTTTTTTTACAAGCTAGCCTTACAGCCCTTTTCTACTTCCTAAAAACATGGTAAAATTAACAACTATCTTCTTTTATAGTAAAACAAAAATATTCACAAACTAGAACACGACTGTAAGCACCTTTTAGTTCTCCAATGCAAAATAACATCCAAAGGCAGCTTTGGGATGAGACCAAGGTTTACCAAACTGGTCGAACTCATACCCTTCCACTTCAGAGTTAATGCCATCACTTCTAGTAGAGCTTACCGAGTTTAAGACCTGAGTGAAATTATTATTTGGGGTTTCATTATGACTTATCAGACATTTTGTTCTTCAAGCTTTTGAAAAAGAAGATAGGTTTAAAACCAACAACCTGTTAACCACCACCTACAATGAAATGATTTTGGCAAAGGAATTAGAGCTGAAAACTCACAGGCGTCATGACCAAGATTGATTTTGGCAAATGAATTAGAGATGAAAACTCACAGCCTCATGACCAAGATTGAAGCAGCATACAATGGTGGAAACCAAAATCGTCAAAGCCTGCTATGGCAAAAAGAACTTTTGTATGGGGCTAATAGTTGCAGAAGGCCTGAGAAGGCCGAAGGCCTGTTGTCCTGCCACTCCACTCAAACCCAACAAAACAACAATGGAACCCAACGAGATTTTAGTTTAAAGTTGTTGGAAGCATGCAAGTTTTACTGTCCAAAAACCTCCGTAAAATAAGCTTTTTCCACTGGAATCCACTCCCAACAAAATCTTTTAATTGTTGATTATATCGATTTTTAATTAAAACCTTTATTTTTTTATTTTGAAAAAGTAATACTATTTCTTTTATTTGGAAGGAAGCCAGTTTGTTTTGAAAGGCACTAGTTTGAGTTAGGGTTAGTTTATTTCTTCTATGCATGATGATCTTAGTTAAGATTTAAATAGTATTTATATGCATTAATGATATGAATGTGTTAATATTATTCTTTTATAATTAGTTTTAACTACTAATCAATTTGTTTATTTCTTCTATGCATGATGATTTTAGTTAAGATTTAAATAGTATTTTTATGCATTAAAGATATGCATATGTTAGTATTATCCTTTATAATTACTTTTAACTACTAATTAATTAATGCAATGAATTTATGTCTAAGATTAGTGATATGGTATGCAATCCTTAAACACTTAGGATAGATTATATATTTTTGACATGCATTGTGATTTGTAAAACATACATTACAATCTACTAAAGATAGTATGGACTTTATATATCTTTTGAATAATTGCATACACTAGAGTTGTTTAGTCACACTTTAGTATAGAACGGTTAAACATAGATAGTAAAAATAATGTTATACCTTAGGAAGTTCTAGGTTTTGAGTTATAGAATATATGGAAGGTATTGGTGTTTAAGTTCTTCCAAGTAAAAAAAAAGGCATATTGGTAATTGTTTTATTTTTCCTATGAACTTGTAAAATTAATAAGCAATCTAGCAACTCAAACCTGCTATCAAAGAAAATAGTCTTGGTTAGAGAATGGGAATTTGTCACTTTTCGATAGTAAAAATTGAAAGAAAAGTTTAAGACCTTCTTTCCTAGCTTGCTCCTGTTGTTTTAGTCTTTCGAAATTTAAGTTTTTAAACGTCGTAACCTGGAAATAAACGCTTACCTGTAAAGACCTGTAAAGGCATCATTTCTGCATTAGCTTGAGAAAGCTAAGTAATCCTCAGGAAAAACCTCAAAGCCCTTAATAAGATAAGAAAAACAAATATCAAGATCATGCACATACTAGAAAGTAAACATTTGATCTGAATTCATTAATTCTTTAACTCTTTAACTCTCAACACTAAGAGAAATCAATAAAGAATGAATGATGTTAGTAGTAAATGTGTTTTAAGTTATTAAATAAATTATGTAGTCTCTAAGTTTCAGTTAGTTAAGAATCTTAACTGTTAGTCATTAAGATAACATTATTAGGCTATGACTTAGCATTAAATGTCACATTGAATTTTTTTTAATTTTTGTGATTTTTGAAGTGTTACAAATGGTATGAGAGCACATGTTCAGACACTAGGACTGAAATGGCTCAGCTCATGTAAACAAACAGTAAATAGAAATCATGCATACTAATTTATCATTTTAAATGTTATTGTACAACAAATTTTATGAACTAGAGTTTCAGGTATGGAAGGACTCGAACAATATGCTGAAGAGGGATCCCCATTAAATGAACCAAGTAATTCCAGAAAAGAACCTGTTAAAGAAGATATAAGTAATAATTCTTTGGAATTGCTGCAAACCGTTAAGGAATTAAAAACTGAAATGGAAACTCTTAAGAGAGAAAAGGAGAGAATCCTAAGAGCTCAAGAGGAGTTGAACCAAATACTACTAAAAAAGTTTTAGAATGAAGGGAAGGATAAACAGATATAATCTGATAATACGTCCTACCAACATAATAGTAAAAAGTTAAAACACTCTAAAATTGAAAGCAGTTCTTCCTCTAAAATTTATGGTGACTCACACAGGAAGAATCGCCAGTATTCTAGTGACAGCAGTGAGGATAATTATCATTATAGAAAAAGGAAATATAATTCCTATGAAGAGATTTCTGGAGAGTTTTAAAAGATTAAACCACCAAATTTTAACGGTGAAACAGAGAAAGGAGAGGAAATGTGAAGCATGGCTGTCCGGAATAAAAAAGTATTTTCAAATTTATAATTACTCCAATCAGTTAAAAGCTAGAATAACAAGTTATAACTTAATTGAAAATTAGACATCTAGTGGTAGGACATAAAGCGTGTAAAAGACATAAAGGAAAAGAATAAAAACTAGAGTACTTTTAAAAAATACTTAAATTTTTTTTCTTCTATCGGAGCAGTATTATGAAGAGTGAGCTAAAGAATTCTATGATCTGAAGTTGGGAACTATGAAAATGAAGGAGTTAAATAGTAAAGTTTTAAGTTTACTACGTTATGTGCCTTATATTGTTGATGAAAAAGCCAAGGTGCAGCAGTTTCTGAGCTGTTTACCTTTTCACATTAAGGACAGAATTGAATATGATAACCTCAAGACCCTTGAAGAGGCCATGTGAAAAACAAATTTTTTCTATGAGTAGAACCGAAAAAGGGAGAACATGCCAAACTGGAAGGCCAAGAGGTCTAATAATTTTGAACACAAAAAGAAGGGTTTCATACCTAATCGAAATTTTTGGAATAATAATTCATGTAATGTTCCTAATAAAAATTTTCAAGGAAATAAAATTAACTTAGCCAAACCTTAATGGCCCTAGAAATAAAGAATTTATGAATAATCATAGTAATCACTTAAAAAATAATGAATACAAAGAACCAGTAAAATGTTGGGAATGCTAGGGACCTCACTATGCATCAGTCTGTCCTAACAGAAAGAAGACCATCAACAACATTCATACAATGTAGGAAGAAATGACGATTGGTGATTTAGCAAAAGGGATTTCTAGGATCAATGCAGCATTGAAAAATAGAAATGATGAATATTAGACTTCCATAGTGGAAGTAGAAGGTATGCTGAACCATAAACCCATTTCTATTTTAATCAACCCAAGGGTTAGCCTAAGTTATTTCTCTCCTAGTTTAGTGGAGAAAAGTAAATTACTAGTAGAAAAATTTACAAAGTCATGGCTGGTTCAATTAGCTATAGGAGAAAAAAGAAAAGTAATTAATTTTGTGAAAGATTGTACTTTATTTATGAATCAGTTTGAAACCTCTGTAAAGTTAAATGTACTTCCATTAGGCTCCTATGATGTGTTAATTGGAATGGATTGGTTAAAACAACATAGAGTAGTGTTGAATTGCTTTGATAAAACTCTTACTTGTTTAAACAATGAAGGAGAAACAACAATAGTAAAAGGAATTCCTAGGAAAACAACAATTAGACAGATTTCTGCCTTGCAGCTAAAAATGGTTGTTTGAAAGGGATGTAAATATTTTTCTGTAACTATAACTGATGAAGAACATATTAATAATGAAGATAAACTAAAATTAGAAGATGTCTCAATCCTGGGGGGGTACTTGGATGTGTTTCCAGAGGGAATTCCGGGACTCCCTCTGAAAAGGGAACTGGATTTCACTATTGAGTTGGTACCTGGTGTGGTGCCTAACTCAAAAGCTCCTTACCGGATGAAAATCATGGAGCTTAACTAACTAAAATCAAACTAAAGGAACTAATAGATAAGAAGTATATAATACCAAGTGTGTCCCCTTGGGGAGCACCAGTTATTTTTGTTAAAAATAAGGACGGTACTCTGTACTTATGCATTGATTGCCATCAGGTTAATAAGATGGCTATTAAGAATAGATATCCATTTCCCTGCATAGATGATCTGTTTGATCAGCTGTGCGAAGCAACAATATTTTCAAAAATTTATTTAAGATCTGGTTATCATCAAGTCTGGATCAAAGATGAGGATATTTTCAAGATGACTTTTAGGACAAGATATGGTCACTATGAGTTCGTGGTCATGCCATTTGGGCTCACTAATACCCCATCTATCTTCATGTGTTTAATGAATAATGTCTTACATAAATATATCGATAAATTTGTAGTAATTTTTATTGATAATATATTAATTTATTCTAAGACTAAAGAAGAGCATGATGAACACTTAAAAATTGTTTTACAAGTGTTAAGGGAACATCAGCTTTATGCCAATTTTAGTAAATGTGACTTCTTCAAAGATAAAATACAATACTTGGGTCACGTAATAACTAAAGATGTGATCTCAGTTGATCTAGAAAAGATAAAAGCAATTGAAAAATGGTCGGTCCCAAAGGATGTGACTGATGTGCGGTCATTCATGGGGATCACCGATTACTATCAAAGATTCATTGAGGGATTCTCAAGGATCACAAATCCCATAACTTTATTACAGAAGAAAGAGAATAAGTTTGAATGGGATAAAAAAAATGAAGAGAGTTTTAAGAAATTAAAAGAATGATTAACTACACACCAATTTTAAGAATTGTTGATCTTAACAAAGACTTTGTTGTATGCACTAATGCATGCAATGATGGTCTTGGTGGGTCTTAACTCAAGAAGGACACGTAATAGCATACGAGTCTAAGAAAGTTAAAATTCACGAGAAAAATTACACTACTTAGAATTTAGAGTTGGCTTCTGTGATACATGATTTAAAGATGTGCTGCCATCACTTGATCAGAAGAAAATTTATGTTAGTGACGAATAATAAGGGTTTAAAGTATCTATTGGATCAACCAAATTTAAATGCAAGGAAAGCTAGGTGTCAAGCTTTCCTTATCAAGTATGATTTCGAGATCCAACATATAAAGGGAAAAGAAAATAAAGTAGCTGATGCTTTGAGCAGAAATGCAAGATTGAATTTTGTGGCAGCAATCAGTACTTATAAAACAGATTTAGAAGATCAGCTCAAAGAAGGAGTAAAATTTGATGAAAATTATCAGAAATTAAAAGCTAAAGTGGAAGAAAATGTAATTGAAAGTTTAAGTACAGGTTACAGTCTAAATGAAAAAAGGGTTTTTACTTTATAAAAACAGGCTATATATACCTAATGTACCTAAAATTAAGGTGTTGATTTTAAATAAAATACATAAGACTTCCTACTCGATACATCATGGCTATCAAAAGACAATAACCATGTTGCGGAAAGATTATTTTTGGTCGAATATGAAGAATGAGTTGGCAGAATATATTGCTAGATGTTTTGAATGTCAACAGGTTAAGACTAAACATCAACATCCAGCCGGTTTATTACAGCTGTTACCAATCCCTAGCTGGAAATGAGAAATAATCAGCCTTGATTTTATTATAGGTTTTCCTAGAAATCAAAATCAGAATAATTCGATAATGGCAGTCATTGACAAACTCAGTAAAGCAACCCATTTTATACCAGAAAAGACCACTCATAAGGTTGCTAATATTGCTGAAATATTTATGAAACACATATTTCGTTAACATGGAATACCAAAAGTTATAATTTCTAACAAAGACCCTAAGTTCACGGGAAACTTTTGGAAATATTTATTTAAAGGATTAAACACTACCTTAAATTTCAATACATCTTTTCATCTGTAGACGGATGGAAAAAATGAAAGGGTAAATCAAATCTTGGAAGATATGATAAGGATGTATGATAGAGAACAACCAAGTGGGTGGGAGGATTACTTACACTTCGTTGAGTTTGCATATAACAACCACTACCAAGCTTCAACAAAATTCAAACCATTTGAAATTATGTATGGTAGAAAAGGCAATACTCTCATCTCATGGAGTAACCTAGTTGACATGTTAGTACTAAGACCTGAGTTATTAAAGGAGATAGAATTAATTGTGAACCAGGTAGAAGGTAATTTGAAGGTTGCACAAGACAAACAAAAGAGTCAAGCAAAACTTAAACGAACTTAGAAAGAGTTCCACGTGGGTGAACATGTTTTTATAAAGGTAAAACCTAAAAAGAGTTATTTAAAGTTAGGAAGTTGTGCTACGTTAGCACCCAGGTACTATGGGAGTTTCGAAATATTGTCCAGAATTGGAAAAGTGGCATACCAATTGGATTTACCACCAAATCTCAAAGTTCATAATGTTTTTTCATATCTCTATTTTAAAAATATGTGTACATGATGCTACTGATGCTATAAATTGGAATGATGTGCAGGTGGAGCCCGAAGGAGATTTTTTGGTGGAACCGGATTGTATCCTCGACACGAGGGAGATCTTGCTTCAAAACTGCATCATTGGGAAAGTGAAGGTGCAATGGAAGCACCTTAGTCCAGAAGAAGCAATGTGGGAATTGGAGAGTCATATGCAGGAAGAATATCCAATTCTATTTCAGGGAAGCTCTAAGGATGATGAATAAAGGAACATCGAGGATGATGTTAGACTTAAGGGGGGGTGTATGTCACATACCCCAAATTGCAATAACATTTTATGTTTAAGAAGACATTATGCTTTATTTTTATTGTAAAGTTTGTGATTATTAACCAAGTCGGGTCAAAGATGATTGTAATTAATTATGATAAATATTTTATTAGTTAATAAATCAAATATAAGACAAATAAATTAAGGTGGCTGTTGAATGAGTGTCTACTAGTCACTAGCTGGAATAGTATGGGGTGAGATAAAACTGACACATGGCAGCATCCTGAACCACTTTTGGCTGTTATAGTGGGCAGCTTCTCTAATTTTGTGGTCATGTTCCCCAAGAAAGTGGAATAAGAGCAGGTAGCTCATTAAGTGAAAAACTGACCAAAATACCTAGGCATGCTTATATTTACCCATCGAATTCAGCAGAAGGATGTTCAATTTCTACTTGTGAAATTTATGAAGTGAAAAATGTGTACATGAGATTCAATGGAGGGGAAATGAAGAAGTGGTTTGAGTGGGAAGGTTGTTTTTCAGAACTAATGCAACTGGTTAGCTGAGGTTCTTTACTGCAGAAGGAAAAAGTATTACTGTAGAATACTTCTGTGGAGTTGCATGGGTTTTATATCCCATCCTCTCACCCAGTGCTTTCAACCAAGAGGACCAATGGACACACTCGGGGGTCCCAAGACAAGCAACTAAGTTATCTTTAGGAATTGGTTAGGTGGAACAAGATTTTTAGGATATTTGTGTCATCTATGAGTTATCAGGTTTCAATGTGTTAATTTATTTACCTTATGGAAGTAAAAGTACTGGAATGAATGAAGTTATGATTAGATTTACTGTCATGATTTGGTAAATTGTTTCTGCTATTAGACTGTGTGACTCTGCTGTATTTTTTAGAAGTTTACTGGATAAAATTTATTTTCAAGGCTTAAAAATCATTTGGTTAATGAATGAAATCCCTTACTGTATTTTTGCACTCATCATATAGTTGAAGTACTCTAGTACAATAGGTTTAAATTAAAAGTAAATGAGAATGATTTATACATGAAATAAATAATTTGAGTCTACTTTAATTTAATAGTTTTTATTGTTAGTTTAATTTGGTTAGATTCATAATCATCCTGTTAATTTCTAGAATGATTTTATATAATAGATACATAGGATTATTGAAGAAGTATTAATTTTAGTAATCATGGGTTAAACAGACATTAATATATTAATGAATAAGTATTTAAATAATGATTATCCTACAAACTATTATATACTTCCAGTAAAGAAAAGCCAGTCATTCTAAATAACAAATTTATCAATATTTAACTAACCATCATAGTATTTAGCACTTAGACTATTCTATTACTATTACAATGAATTTATCTATCATTGTAAGTTTAGAATTAAGAGAAATTAGATTGATTTTTATTTAGTAAAAACTAAACAGTAAACAATCTTTTAATACTATTATCATTTTAGTAAAATTGTATATTTAATTTACTATATGTATTAATATAACCAACATATTAAGCAATTTAAAGATTAGACTTTTTAGTTTTTCATTTTTTTAAAAAGAAACACTAATTAGTATTATTTTCCTATTAATGTTACCATTATTGAAACATAAGTAAATACTTTACCTAATTGCTTAAACTGTTAATAAATATAAACCCTAAATCAAATTTTATAAAATATATAAAAAAAAATCATAATAATTGGTTAACTCATTCCTTAACCTTAAAATTACAACCAACAATGTAAAACATATGTATACTTCAAAGCTTGCAACGAACCTAGTAACTTTTTATAGAGGTAAATTAATAACTTACCCAGACATTTTGTTCTTCGAGATTTTGAAAAAGAAGACAGGTTTAAAAACAGTAACCTGTTAACCACCACCTAACAAGGAAATGATTTGGCAAAGGATCCAGAGTTGAAAATCCACTGGTGCCACGCCCAAGCTTGAAGCAGCATACAATGGTGGAAACCAAAATCGTCAAATCCTGCTATGGCCACAAACACTTTTGTATGGGGCTAATAGTTGCAGAAAGCCCGAGAAGGCCCAAGGCTTGTCGGCCCACCCCTCCACTCAAACCCAAAGAAACAACTATGGAATCTAGCGAGATTTCAGGTTAAAGTTGTTGGAAGTGTGTAAGGTTTATCATCCAAAAACCTCCGGCAAATAAGCTTGTGCCACGTGGAATCCACTCCCGAAGAAATCTTTTAATCATTGATTATAGTTTGGATGGGAGAGGTTTAAGAAAACATTACCTCGATTTTTAATTAAAACCTTTATTTTTTTATTTTGAAAAAGTAATACTATTTCTTTTATTTGGAAGGAAGCGAGTTTGTTTTGAAAGGTAGTAGTTTGAGCTAGGGTTAGTTTATTTTTTCTATGTATGATGATCTTAGTTAATATTTAAATAGTATTTTTATGCATTAATGATATACATATGTTAGTATTATTGTTTTATATTTAGTTTTAACTACTAATTAATTAGTTTATTTCTTCTATGCATGATGATCTTAGTTAATATTTAAATAGTATTTTTATGCATTAATGATATGCATATGTTAATATTATCCTTTATAATTAGTTTTAACTACTAATTAATTAGTGCAATGAATTTATGTTTAGGGTTAGTCATATGGTATGCAATCCTTAAACACTTAGGATTATATATTTTTGACATGCATTGTTAGTTGTAAAGCATACATTACAATCTACTAAGGATAGTATGGAATTTATGCATCTTTTGAATAATTGCATAGACTAGATTTGTTTAGTCACATTTTAGCATAGAACGGTTAAACACAAAGAGTAAAAATAATGTTAAACCTTAGGAAGTTCTAGGTTTTGAGTTACAGAATATATGGAAGGTATTGGTGTTTAAGTTCTTCCAAGTAAAAAAAAAGGCATTATCGATAATTGTTTTATTGTTCCTTTAAACTTGTAAAATAAATAAGAAATCTAGCAACTCAATCCTGCTATCAAAATAAATAGTCTTGGTTAAAGAATGGGAATTTGTCACTTTTTGATAGTAAAAACTGAAAGCAAAGTTTAGGACCTTCTTTCCTAGCTTGCTCTTGTTGTTTTAGTCTTCCGAAATTTAAGTTTTTAAAGCTCATAACCTAGAAGTAAATGCTTACCTATAAAGACCTATAAAAGCATCATTTCTGCATTAGCTTGAGAAAGCTAAGTAAGCCTCCGACAAAAACTAAAAGCCCTTAATAAGACAAGAAAAACAAATATCAAAATCATGCACATACTAGAAAGTAAACAGTTGATCTGAATTCATTAAGTCTCTAACTCTTTAACTTTCAACACCAAGAGAAATCAATAATAGAATGAATGTTTTTAGTAGTGAATGTGTTTTAAGTTAGTAAATAAATTATGTAGTCTCTAAGTTTCAGTTAGTCAAGAATGTTAACTATTAGTCTCTAAAATAACATTATTAGGCTATGACTTAGCATTAAATGTCACACTGAAAATTTTTAAATTTTTGTGATTTTTGGAGTGTTACAGAGATATTCCCATTAGATCAACACAAGATTACTTTTATCTTCCATGGGGAAGCTTCAACTATAGAAAGATTCCTTTTGGTTTGAAGAAAGCTAGAACTACCTTCCAACACACAATCTCATATGCTTTCCATGGCATAAAACACATTGTGGAACCCTATCTTGATAAAGTGTGTTTTCTATGTTGAGACTAGTCGACTTCTTGGTTTTATTGTATCCAAGGATGGCATCCACATAGACCCTCTAAATATTGAAGCTATTCTGGTTTTACCTACCCCAACGAATGTTACTAAACTCCAAACTTTGCAAGGAAAGGAAAACCTTTTACATCATTTCTTCTGTAATTACGTTGAGAAGACACATGGTTTCATGTGTTTACTGAAGAAGGATACCCCCTTCATGTGGGATGACTTGGTGTAGCATGTGTTCAATAATATCAAACATGCTATCACACATGCACCTGCCTTAGAACCACCCAATTATACCAAGGATTATTCCCTCTATGTGGCTGCATCCCTATCAACCATTGGTATAGTTTAGTTCAGACGGAGGAACACGATCATGAACATGCGATCTATTATCTGAGTAAGAGTATTTTGGACTCCAAAACCAGTAATTGACATGTGGAGACACCTGCTCTGCCCACAATCATCACGGTCCAGAAATTCTGTCACTACATTTTTCTCCACACAACTACAGTATATTCATATTCTAACCCCATGTATTACATCTTGACTCATCAAGTACTTGGGGGAAAATACTCATGCTAGATTGTCATTCTCAAGGAGTTTGAGTTGGAATTTTCCAAATCTAGTTCTAAGAAGTCTCTTGTATCAGTGAGATTATGTCTGACCTTTCCCGTATGAATGAGGGAGAAAAGCCCATTGATTCATTTCCCTATGAATCCTTGTTCCTCATTAGTATGTATAACCGCTGGTATGGATATTTATTTCTCTATCTCGAGACACAATGATTGAACATCCCAATGCAAATCAGGATGAACGTCGTTGCATCTGCCAGCCCACCAAATACTACCTCATTATTAATGATACCTTATACTGCCATGGTGTTGACACCATATTATGACATTTTCTCACTCATGAAGAAGCTGATATTTTTTTGAATGGTTTCCACTCTCGATCCAATGGTGGTTATCTTTTTGGGTTAGCTACTACCCATAAAATATTATGCGTTAGGTATTTTTGGCCCTCTATCTTTAAATATTGCATAGAAACCGTCAAAAAATTCCCACCTTGTCAATTATTCACATAAAAAAAGTGCACTCATCCCGCTCTATTACATGCTATCATAGAAGTTGGCCCCTTTGCAAAATAGGGCATCGATTTCATGCATCGTAGACCTACCTCAGCTAGGGGTCATGGCTACATTATTGTGGTCATAGACTACTTCCCTAATTGGGATGAGGAAATTCCTAATTATACCAAGTATGGTAAGAAAACTGCTCTCTTTTTATTCAACCATATCATCGCCAGATTCAAGATCCCTAGGTCCATCGTGACTGAGCAAGGGTCACATTTTAAGAATAAGATGATGGCGGAATTAAGTGCTAAGTTAGGGTTTTGTCATGACAACTCTACAACCTAATATCCACAGGCCAATGGCCAGGTTGAAGCGATCAATAAAGTCTTAAAAAATCTGCTTCAATGGATGGTGGGAAAAGCTAAGTCTAACTGGCATTTGCAACATTTTTCTGCATTATGGACCTACAGGACCACCGTCAAGACATCCACTAGTTTTACACCATTTTAGTTGGTGTATGGACTAGAGGCCACTCTTCTAATATAATGTGAAATCCATTCTCTAAAACTCACTGTAGAACTATTACCCAATACCACCTTGGAAGAAGAATGTTTGTTATATTTAAATAAGCTTGATGAGACTCGCTGTGATGCTACCTTAGAAAATGAGGTGCACAAATGACTAATGAAAGCTCAATACAACATATCCGTTCAACCTCGTTATTTCAATGAAGGCGACCCGGTATTTGTTAAGTTTTCATATGCTAGACTAGATTCAATAGTATTCAATTCAAAATCACAACAGCAACATATCAAGAATCACTGATAGAAACACAATCACAAGATAAACACAACATTTATCTTGGGAAATCCTCAAGGGGAAGAAAACCCAGCCAAAACTTCCTCTGTATAAGATGTATAAAAGACAACCCCAAAAATAGGTTTTCTCCTCCTTCTGTTCTGTCTGTCTGTCTCTCTCCCCTATGCGCTACACAAGTGAGTGAGTCTTTGTTCAAATAAGAACCACCACTCATCTATTTATACATATGTGTCAATTTACTTTTGCACTAGACAAGTCGGCTCCAATAAACTGTTTGGGTCGAATTTACCTAGGAATACTCAAAAACAATATATTATATTATTTATTAGGGTACTAAAGACCTGACACAAGTGGAGGCTTTACCTCATGACTCTATGATGACCAAATACAATAGTAACACCCTGTCGGAGGAATAATAACACCTCCCTTGGGTTACATCAGTAAAATACATTTAGAATATCCTTTGAAGTTACAATATTTCAACACTCCCCCTTAATGAGAAGGTTATTCTATTAGAAACATCATCACAGACTATAGGAGAATAGAGAGACAATTACAACAGTACATCGCGGTAATACAGCTATACGTCACAGGAAGTTTTTCACAATTAGTAACTAGAACAATTACTCTTGTGAAAATATAGCTATATGCAGTGAATGTTTTTGAATGAGGAGGAAAATTCATTGATGCTTTTTAAGGCTCGACATTTCGATCTCTCTCTGAGATCATCATCGGGAGTGCTTACTCAAAAATATAATCAAGAGGCCAATGATCCACTTATATAGGGTTAGGTTATTGGTAAGTGAGCATGAGGTAATATCAAGCTGGTCGGTTTGTCGGCTAGGTTGGGAAAACAAATTGTTCCAAGTAATTTATTAAGACCGATAGAGTTTAGGTTTATTATTTTAAACATTTAAAGTATTTTTAATTAAAATCTTAAGGTTAATAAAAATAATATTTAATTAATTATTTCATATTTAAACTATTAGGAATGATTAAATTAAAATTAAAATTTTTAAATTTAATTTAATTTTAATTTTTAATTTTATATTAATATTATTATGATTGATAATAAAATTGAAAATATTTAATTTTGATTTTATACTATTAAGAGTAATGTTATAGAGTTTCAAAGAAAATTTTTAATTTAAAAATTATAAAGAGGGGTTTTGTCTTAAGGTTTAAGAATTAAAGGTAATCTTTTTAAGGAGAGTAAGAAAGAAACAAAGGTTTTTTAAAAACTTTAAGGTATTAATGAAAAGAGGATTCTACGGTTAAGGGTGAATTAGGGCCACGAAAAAGTGGGGGAGACAAATTCTTTGGGTCATAGGGGTTCTTGAGGAGTGCTTTTTGAGTGAGTGTAGAAGGGGAAACCACATGTCACTAAGTTCTTTTCCATCATTTCTATTTAAGCAATCATTAGTCATGTTGATTTCTATCTTCTCTCTTATTTTCCGTCTAGTTAGGTTGTCTTCCCTTGCAATGACCTCACCATTCTAAAGACAAATGTGGTGTTGGGTAAGGTGAGCATGTTCAACTAGGGAAAACTTCTTGTGTCTATCATGCCTAATGTTAGCCTCATGCTCTTTAAGTCTAGTTTCTATGGATCTTCCTATTTCACCGATGTAGGGTTTACTACAAGAACATGGGATTGAGTAGACACCTTTAAAGTATTTGGGTTCTATGGGGTCCTTAAGAGAATCTACCATCTTCCTAATAGAATTGGGAGGAGTAAATAAAACCCTAAACCCTCTCTTTCCTAGGGTTTTGGACAATCTATCTATGGTTCCTTTTATATAAGGAAGGGAGATTCTTTTCTCTTCTTCCTTGTTCTAGTCATTTTCTTTTTTATTATTAAGTATATTTTTATTTTTATTTGTATCTTTATTACTCTTACTTTTAGATATAATTTTCTTTATTTTTTTACTATCATATCTATTCATTCTAAAAACTTGGCGTAGGTGCTCCAATTCTTGATCAATGTGGTCAATATCTGAAATTCTATGTGCTCTTGTATCTAAGGTGGTGATGATGCCCAACTTTTGAGGGGGAAAATGGTATGAGTTGGCATGAAGGTATCTTTTAGTGTGTGTCTTTTTTCAAAAAACTTGGTGTGATATAGATCCATCTTCCTTCTTTGATATTAACACATCTAGAAAGGGAAAAATGTTGTTTGTTTGCATTTCCATGGTGAACCTTATGCTATTATTTCGCTTGTTCATATGTTCTAGAAATTTCACCAGGTTATATCCCCCATGGGGCCAAACCATATCCGTATCATCAACATAACATTTCCATCAACAATTACTCTTTATATTCTGCATCACATGATCACTTGGTCCTTTCTTTGTAGCAACGCATTGATCTTTCGATCCTTCGTAGCAACACTTTGATCTTCTAGATACTTTGCATTACTTTAATATTTGCAGCAGCACTTCAATCTTCTTGATCCTTTGCAGCAACAATTTGATATTCTCGATACTTTGTAGCAACACTTCGATATTTTGATCCTTTGTAGCAACACTTCAATCTTCTATAGTAGCCTTTCGATCTTCTCGATCCCTCATAGAAGCACTTCAATCCTTTCAATCCTTTTGCAGTAGCACTTCTATCCTTTCAATCGTTTGCAACAGTCCTTCGATCCTTCTTGATCCTTTTAAGCCGCACTTTGATCTACTTGATCCTTCACTACTGTACTTCAATCTACTTAATCCTTTTCCGCCACGCTACCTACAGTGCACATGATCTATTTGTAGGATGATCGATCCTGATCACTTTAGGAAATAAGTCCAAGGACGATGCAATCTTCCATCATCATGATCCATGAAATCGATCAGCAGAATCGTCTAAAACTATAGGTAGATATTGACCACACCAAGTGTCGACCCTATTTCCCATGAGGACTCATCGTATACCATCCATACCACACAGGTTAGGACCACTCCCAAGTGAGTGTTATGCTACAGTATCTACACTTGAGTGTAGGTATACTCTTCCAAGTATGAGTATTTTCTAGAGTGCAGATCTCGAGCGCATACACAATGTCGGCCCATCGTAGAACATCCATACCACACAGGTTAGTACCACTCCCAAGTGAGTGTTATACTATGCCATCCGTGAGGACTCATCATAGAGCATCCATACCACATAGGTTAGGACCATTCCCAAGCGAGTGTTATTCTATGGCATCTACATATGAATGTAAGCATACTCTCCATATAAGAGTATAATATGCAAGGAAGATATCAACTACATACACAATGTCAGTCCTGGCGTCCATGAGGGTTCATCGTAGAGAATCCAGGCCACTTAGTTTAGGACCACTTTTGAGCGAGTGTTTAATCTATGGTATCCACAATTGAATGTGAGTATTCTCCATGCAAGAGTAACATATTCCAGGGTCATCCTTTAACTGGTAAGGACCACTCTCATGCATAGAGTGTTATACCTTCCATCTTCAAGAGAGGATACTATTGTCCAGAAATATATGTCAGAACATCATCACTATCATCCATCATCGATGTCAGTCTCATCATTACTCCCACTTTCCTAGTAAGTTTCATATTATCAACCTACTCCCCCTTTGTCTGAGGAGGGTTCATGTCTTCGACCTGATCTTCCTTTTCGAAGAGAGTCCATCATTTCTAGTCCCATCACTCTTCCTCCTTGCAAGGAAATTCCTTTCGAACTACACCAATCTTGTCACAAAAATATTAGAACTTCATTCAATATAGAGGCTTGGTTATTATATCAACAACTTGATCATCGGTGCCCACATACTAGAGCTTGATGGCTCCCTTTTGTACCATATCCATTATATAGAAATATCAGATTTATATATGCTCTGATTTGTCATGGAACACTGGATTTTTTGTCATCTTTATACAACTCTAATTGTCATAGAAAATTATTGTGGTGTCCACCTCTATGTCAAATATTCCTGATATCAGCTTCTAAATCCATATCGCTTCACAACAAGAGGATCAAGCTGCAATGTACTCTACTTTAGCTATACTAAGAGAAACAATGGAATATTTATTACTAAACCATGAGATCATGGTGGATCCTAGAAAATAACATCGACCTGAGGTGCTCTTTCTATCTACGGCACTTCCTGCCCAATCTGAATCCGTATACCCATACAATTTGTAGTCATGATCTATCTCATAGTACAGTCCCAAATCAATCATACCTTTTAGGTACCTCATCACATGCTTTGCAGCTATCAAGTGAACCAGTCTAGGTTTAACTTGATACTGACTCAAGGTGTTCACAACAAAGCATATATCTGGCCTTGTGTTCGTTAGATATATTAATGACCCAATAATCTATCTATAGTGAGTCATGTCCACTAGCTCAGATGTCTCGTCAGAAAACAACTTTAATTTGGTGTTCATGGGTGTGGAAATGACTTTACAATCCAACATATCAAATATTTTCAATATTTCTACTGCATACTTTCCCTGATTCAGAAATATTCATTCTGGGCTCTGCCACACTTCTAGCCCTAGGGAAATAATGCACCAATCCAAGATCTCATCTTGAATTCCTTAGCTAGATTCTTCTTGTAATCCTTGATCTATTCCTCATTTCTAGTTAGAAATAGATCATCCACATACAAAATAGTATGACTAGTTCATCATCCATAATATTCATATAAATATTAGGATCAACTTTACTCTTGGTAAATCCCATGCTTAACAAGAAGCTATCTAGTTTTCCATACCAAGCTCTAGGAGCTTGCTTCAGTCCATACAGAGCCTTTTTCAACTTGCATACATGATTTTCTATGTCTTTGACTTCAAATCCTTATGGCTATTCGATGTAAATCTCTTCCACAATCACACCATTGAGGAAGGTTGTCTTTACATCCATTTGGTGTAAGTCCCATTTCATCATGGAAGCAACTTCCATGATAGTTCTAATGGAAGTGTACCTTGATACTAGATCAAATGTCTCTTCATAATCAATCCCCTCTTTATGAGAGAATCCTCTAGCCACAATATTGCATTGTACTTTTCAATTCTTCCATCTGCAACATGTTTTATCTTGCAGATCCATTTCAAAGAAACCACACTCTTGTTTTCTGGTTTGGGAAGAATATCCCAAACATCATTCTTCATGATCGACTGGTATTCTTCTATCATTGATTCATCCCATTATTTCTTCTGTGCAACTACCTCATAGTTGGTGGGTCCTTGGTCTCAAATATCACACATCAAAGCTACATAACTTGAATAAGGCTTTGATATTTTGTTGGTTCTTGTGGAGCCTTTTAGTGCTCCATATATTGCTTTTTGTATGATTTCTCTTACCCAAGCAGGTTTTCTCTTTCGAGAGATATCCATAGTAGGGGGCTCTTGAGGCTCTAGCATGTCATGATCTTTTGATGCTACTATTTCAGGAGTTGGTTCTGCTTTTGTCCTTTTGGGAGGTACATCTTCTTCATGTACTTCTTCAAGCTGACACCTTCTATATTTCTGTTGAGGCCTAGAAAATTGCCAGTAACAACAGTTAGGGATTCTCCCCAATAATGTTCCCAACTAGCCCATTATTTTTTGGTATGGGGAATCCGTCCGGTTTACGGTCCGGCTACTGTAGGTCGAGTAACAAAATAAAAGATTTTACCAGTTATGTCCTGGTTCACCATGTATATTCTTAGTTTTTGGATTTAAGTATGATGTGAAAGTGCCTATCTAAAAATGCAGATTGATAGAGATAATGAGGAGCGTCACAATGTGATGCACAGGTTCTTACCTCTCGTCTTAACTCTCTTGCATCTAAATCACACACAACAAGAAAATAATTTTATCTAACTAAACTATCCCTAGGGAGCAGAATTAACAGTTGACAATGAGTAATTAATTTCTGCATATGTATTATGAACAATTATAGATAGTTGTTATTTATTTTAGAACACATGAACATTAAGAAAGATATTGACAACAAGATAGCTTATTGTTTATGACAACCTCCATTACTCATAGTGGAAATTTCACAAAATAAACTATAAGACATTCATAACATAAGCAAAAATGCAATGAGTTAGAACGATCTCACAGTTAATGGACATGAGCTGAAAATGAAATAGTTCACATTCAACTAATCCACAGCAACGCATTTGAAACAGTCCACCAAACTTTCTCCAACATAAAAAATTTTCACTCTTTATTGCAAAAGGAATTAGTTCTTCTTACAATAACTCTCAAAAATTGCATGGGAAAGAAAAGTTCTTTTCTACATCTAACTCTCCTATACTTGTACAAAAGCAAAACATTTGGGCTTCCCCAACATTTCAATCCCAAAATTTTGTCCTGTAGTGAGTGCTCATAATTTATACAATATATTACATTTAAAACAAAAATAAATAGAACACTTTATGAAGAGGGCTCTGCTTAGTCATTAAATAACTTTTCCCATGCCTGGGCCTCTGCCGCTATGCTCTCAAAATCTGAGGGTTCAAGAAAATGGATTTTTATCTCATACTTTGCAGCTTGATTCTTAACCACTTCTATTTTTGCTGGACTCAGGCGTAGTTGATCTTCAAGTAAATGGATACTTATTGCTACATTAGCTACTGCTTTCTTCAGAATTTGCTCATCTAGATCCTTAACTTGTTGGATCTCCTGCTTGTCTTCCTGATACCTGTTTTGTAGTTGTTATATAAACAACTCATGTTCTGGTATAGCACCTAGTCTTTTATCTACAGTAACTTGTCATCTATTGTATATGACTAGCATTCTTCTGTAGTATTCAACACATAATCCTTTCATTTTATTCATAGTATTATTGAATTCTTCTGCAGTATTTATTGCGAACTCCAATAATTCATAATCTTGCTTTAAACTATGTCGATATTTAACTGGTAGCTCCGCAGGGGTTTCTTCATTTGTTTTTATCCACACTATCCTTCCAGTCAGGACCTCCAAAATATCCTGAGATCTATCTACAAAATACAAAGTGGGGTCCAAGATTTCTTCTGATCTATTGTTGGTCTTCTTTGGGCAAACCTGGGTTTACTTTACTGTACCAACAAAACCCCTAGCTCACTGGCTCTTTTGGAAACAGACCAAAGAATGGCCTAAAGTCTCACTCGAAGTGATCTTAGATGGGGTGGCTGAAGAATCAGGTTTCCTCAACCAGGTTCTGTAGCATCCTAGGTCCTCTTGACTCTAATTAACCAGCTAAATCTCTCAGCAAGGGCTATTTCTCTCTTCCTAGATGACTCTGCTATGGGACTGACTCTTATCACATCGCAGCATCTAGGATGAGGTGCAACCTTTCTCTTATGCTCAACTCTTAACCTACGATATCTCACACCGCATCTCCCCTGACAGTGCGATATCGCCCTTCTACATTGTGATAATTCCTCCAGTAAGACTCACTAGGCTCATCAACTCTCAAGGTCTAGATGCTTCCTCCCTAGGTATAATAGCTCAGTTAACCTTCATTAGGGTGTTAAACAACCTTACTTAAGATTTTACAGTTTAACACGCTTAACATCAATTACGCTTAACTTGCTGAACTAAAGATACGGAAGTCACTTAACACTGTAGCTATTAGCTGTCATAAATCAAGCACTGATAAACTCATATACAAAATACTCGACACATTCAACTCGAATTTAACCTTCTATGTTACTGTAAACTGAAGGACAACATACATACCTTCATTAACTGGTAAGCAAAGTTCATGTAACGGATAATAGATAACGAATAAGTAAAGCACAATCACATGAAACAGTCGCACAACACATGGATGTTACGTGGTTCACTTCCAGAGGGGAAGCTACGTCCATGGAAACTATGTTTGTATTATATCTTGAGAGAGTAAACATAGTTCCGCTGCAACTTCTTATGCAGCTTGAGATCTTCTGGGAAACTCCACGCACATAGTTGGGAGCCCTTCTCTTAGATCTCTTCTTTTCCTATAATGATTTCTTCTTACAATATACTCTTCCTCTCTCTCTCTCAATCCTTGCGGATTGTTACATTCATGCTCAAGGAGCTGGCTACTGGTTACAGTAAGATAACTACAGAGTTAAAGACAGAACCAGAGCTCGACTCTTTCTCAATGTCTCACAATACTGACGACAACTAGTAACAACCAAAAACCCAACCAACTAACCTTTCATAATACAAAATACATGCTTAAATAGGTGACCCGAAGGTCTCACCGTGATACAAATATGTGGGCATATCCCAATAGTAACCCAAAACCCTAACTGTGACAGTCGGCCTTTCTCTACTTTGAACTGCCACTTTCTGGTCACACCGCAGTTTCCTACAGTCTTCCGCAATTTTCGGCATTGATCGTGGGTATGGGCGCCGCTTCCTCGGTCGCTCCCCTTCTGTCCTTTATCTTTAATACCTCGTCCCATTGCTCCTTCTCCATTTATGAGGGTAGTTGAGCCCTCCTATCGTCACCGCTGCCTTAAATGCAGTGGTTGAGCTCTCTTCTCAGCCGCTTCAGGTACTATTTCCTTTGACTTCCTTGTTCGGACCACTGTGATTTCCGTCCCGCGATCTACGGTGGGAAATGTGCTACTGCGTCGTACCTTTATCGCATCTCTTATATCACCAAAACTGTCTTTCCTCCAAATATTATCCATCTTCTACCAAAATTAGCAGCTTTTCCTGTAGCTACGGGGCCCTGCTCCAACAGTCCCCTAACACTTACTTGTGGCTCGTCCCCGAGCCACTAACAGCTGGATTCTATTTCTGTAGCATCTCCTTGGCTTCGTGCGAAGTCCTTGCGAATCTCTCCCTAAGTCTTGCGACATCTTTGTCCATAGCTTTGATACAGTCTTGTCCTGCTTCAAGCATAACTTTACTAATCATGGAGTCTTTTGTGTTATCAATTACACTCTTGCTTGCAGTAAACTCCTTGACCTTCTTCTCAACCGCATCGACCAGCTCTATGATTTGTTCCTGATACGGTTGAAGCATATTATTGAATTATATCTCTTTTTCTCACAACTGCTATGCTTCTTGTTGCAAACGGTTCATCTCTGTCATCTTCTATATCTTTGCAAGAGCACCTAAGATCTTGACTTCTTCCTTTATTTCTGTTGTTGCATTCTCTATGTTTTGGATGCTCTGCTGCAAATCCAGTCTATCTGGTAGCTCTTCTAGCTCCGACCATGTCTTCGTTGCATCAGCTAGCAATGAATCTGCATCATCTATGCGACACTTAATCTGCGTTGAAGTGATTCTAAAGGCCTGTGCCCTTGCTTCCTTGTCTACCTCAGGTGTGCCTGGTGCTCAAGCCTAAAGCTCAACAATCTACGCCTTGTGGTTTTCCTCCATCTTGACCATTGTCTCTTCCAGATCCTTTGCTCTAACTGCAATTCTTCTTACTTTCTGTGTTAGCGGAAAGAAAAACTCTATGTTACACTGGGGTAACTCCAATGCGATGTTCTGTAGGACCTGAATTAGATCCTGTTCTCTTTCTTCATATAGTCTTAACTCCTCCACCTTTGTCTGAAAGCCTACGGTGAGCTCTACATTCTGTTGTATCAGCTGAGTGTTCTGCTTATAAGTCATGAGCTCTCTATCCCTGAGCTCCGCGGCTATCTGCTGCTAGATCATATGTAGTTGATCAACAGGGAATTGTGCCAGATTAACCTTGACAAGTTCTCTAACCTGTATCTGCACATCAATCATCGAAGCAGGTAACTGGATGCTCCCTGGCGGTATCAGCACTGTGTTGGTGAGATCCTTTGCAAAGACTTCCTCACAGGAAATCGATGGTTGTGAGCTTTCTCCTGCTGTTGCCTTGACTGGCTGAGTCTGCATCATGGCAGTCTTCTCAGTTAGTGTTTTCAACTCTAGAAGCTACTTATCTATTGTGCTCTGCAGCTTGTCCTGCGATGTCTGCATCGCCTGAAATGAGTCCTGCATCTCCTCCTTCAATCTCGCTGTGATAAGATCATAGTCATCCTCTGTTAGTGCGGTCTATGTAGTTGGCATTGAGGATTTGAGTTTTTTCCCCTTCTATGCCGCTGGTGGCACTTCTACTGCATCTTTCCTCTTGACACCCACCTGACCTTTTCCTTTGTCTAATGGATCTATACGTGCAGTATCTGCTGGTACATTTCCTGCCGTGGCATCTTCTAACTCCTTCTTCCACTCTTCATCAAATTTTTTGATGACACCTTCTAGATCCTGCGCTGTCATCCTGAACAATCCAATAGCCCAGTCATCCTTTCTAAACCCTTTTGGCCTTGTATAGATTGTATGCCTATCCGCAATGAAATCAAGCCGATTGTGATACATGTAAACAACCTCTATGTTGATCCGCAGTGTCTCTGGATGACTCGCTTCAACAACTTATAGTATTCATAGAATACTATCATATTGATCTTTTTCTTAGCTGGACTGTTGCTTTCCCATAAGTTTGCATATCGTGTTCCTCTGCACTCTCTGCCTCATAGCTCTGGAAACTGGGTATGGGGCGGCTCTCTCCACCCAATGAATGCACATAATATAAGCAGCCACGAGAAGTGGAAGGGGTGGTTTGGCTCGTCCCGCGCTGCCAAATAATCTACAAGAAAAATATTTAATAAAAACAAACACCAATTAAATTGTTCACCTTCTGCGACCTGCATGGCAAGGTGAATTACTGCTCCTGTGACTTCTTTCGGGCGAACTTTAGTTAACAGTCTGCCTGCAAGCAAACTGGCAATAAATCTGAGTGTATCATCTGCTAAGGCTATGAGGTCATAAGCCCGACCTCCTCTCTGTAGCTTATAATTGTTGACTAGAAGCGCTGGTAGCTTAGTATCCTTGCTTTTCCCTGATATATGTGTCTGAGGGTCCTTACCATTCTTGGATAGCCCAGTGATGCGGTGTATCAAGTCGACGTTCAGATCAACCATGTTACCCAGCCAGAGGTAACCTCCATGTACATAGGAAAATAGCACACGCACCACAGCATTAACCTCTGCACCTTGTCCAAAATGTGGTATTTTCAACAAATTAAGTAAGCCTGACTGCTCAATAATCTGGACATGTTCCATAGGAACAAACTCATCTGCACCGGTCCTTGGGTTCCTCTAAATCGTAAGATACTGATCCGGCCAAAACTGAGGATATGTCTTACTGTCGCCAAGGTTATATTCTGTAAATTTGAGAGCAGGGACATATCCTAATAGTTCTCCATCTTCCTTTACATGAGGATCAATCGGCGGTAGTGGAATAGAAAACTTAGCACCCTTGGGAATGGTTACCTCTGGTGCATCCTCGAATCATGGAAAAATGTATACTGTTGCCATATGAACTTCTTCTTCGTGCTCTGAGCTGGACTCTTCTACTATTTGAGCTTGAGTCCTCATCCTTGGCATCTACCTAACCTGTGTTGCACCTAGTTTCACAATCCTGGGCAGCGTCGTCATAGCAAAGTCGAGGCCACCATGCTTGAATCATCGCATGACGTCTTCTAAAGGTTCCTTCTCAGACATAAACCGCCTGGTGTGATACTCTGGACTGGCAATGGCTATGAAAATGGGGAAGCTAGCATTCTGTAACTAGAGTATCTCTGTATAGGGAAAACTCTACAAATTACTCTATAACTCTCAGAAATCGCAAAAGTAACCCTTCTGTTTGAATGATCTGTGTATTTGTAATGAGGGCGGTAATCTATGAAGAAACGGTCACTTAGGCTGGACTCGTTGGCGGCATTTATTACATGGACAAGACAACAGCCCGTGCCGCGCTCCTCATTAATTGCTGAGAACCTGTTCAAATTTCCCTCGAAAATTGTGCGCAAGCGGTGGTCTCGACCAAGATTTATAAAATCTAGGATAATGTATACCTGTCATATCTTCATTAATTGCTTGTCAGAAGGCGAAGTGACTAACCCTATTTCCCTTTCAAAATTGTCTTTGTAGCACAGGGAACATTGCCTCGCTGCGATGTCACACCGCAACGTCCTGGACCAAAAAGTTGGTGTGAAACTCCGCAATCATCCTATGTCTTGCGTAAAATAAACTTTCCTGCTGTGATTCCTCCTACTTAGAACTTTTTCAACTGGTGTAGACTAGTTATGGGTGCGATGCCTCCTTTCAACTACACTGGACATCTGCACGACTTAGTTCTCTGAGTTAGGGATAGGAGGTGGAGTGGCTATCACTATAAAGCTTAAGCCTACTGCCATTAATCCAAGTACGAACAAGTTCCCTGTTCAGTTTACTGGGCTGAATGGAACCTCCTTCTGTGACTTGCTGAATCTGATATGGCCCCAACCAATGTGTCTTGAACTTCCCTGGAAACTTAACAAACTTGCTGTCATAAAGAAGCACTAGGTCTCCTGTCTGAAAAATATTTCTCTTGATGTGCCTATCATGCCAAGCTTTTTCTCATGCCTTCTGCACTTTTTGATGAAATCCTGCGATGAATCTGTCTTCTTCTAAGGCAAGTAGCTGCGCTAATCTTTCATTCATCGTATCTATATCAGCCATCTCGGTAAGTTGAGCAATTATTAAACTGGGAATAATATATTCCATAGGCATAACAGCCTCTTGTCCATATACCAAGCTAAAAGGTGTGTGTCCTGTAAGTTTCTTGCATGTAGTCCTATAAGCCCATAATACAACATTAACCCTGAGGTCCCAATCATCTCTTTGGGTGTTACAGATATTAGTAAGAGCATTTTCTAGAATCTTTTTAAAATCCTCCACCGTACCATTATCTTGTGGGTGGTAGGGAGTGCTCTTATGGTGCTGTATCTGAAATTCCTCCATCAAGGCCTCGATAGTGCGATTCAGAAAGTGTGTGCCTTGATCACTCATCAAAATTTATGGACATCCAAATCTACTTATGATGTTTTAAAAAATGAACTGTGCAGCTATAGCAGCATCACAATTCCTTACTGCTTTGGCCTCTGCCCACCTGGTGAGGTATTATGTTCCTGTGATGATGTATCTCGCACCAGTTCGTTTCCCTGGTGGGTTGATAGGACCCACGAAATCTATAGCCCACTTGTCAAATGCCTGCAGCGTAATATGTGGTCACAGCGGCATTTCATCTCTCCTCAAAGGTTTTCCTACCCTCTGGCAGATATTGCAACATCTGCAAAACTCCTTAGTGTCTTTATGCAAAGTAGGCCACCATAATCCTGCAGCTAGAATTTTTTGAGCAGTCGGCTTTCCTGCGAAATGACCTGCTGTGGTATCTGAATGTGCTTCTCTGATAATGGCCTCTTTCTCGTGTGGCATAAAGCATCTGCGGAGGACTTCATCTGGACCTAACTTGTATAAATGTCCTGCGATCAAAGTGAAATCTGCTGCTTTAACAACTAACCGTTTCTTTTGCTGCTTAGTAAACTCAACTGGTGCCCACCCTGTAGTGAGAAAGTGAATAATATCTGCGTAATACTTATCTGCGATCTGGATAGAAAACAATTGTGCATCTGGCAAATTATCCTCTAGATTACTTGGTTCTTCTTCTGAGTCTATTTGTGACAGATGATCAGGTCCTGCATTCAATATCCCTGGTTTTACAATAATTTCAAAATCATACTCCCAAAATAGGAGTAACCATCTGTAGATCCTTCCCCCTAACACTGGCTTATTGACCAAATACTTTAAAGCGGAATGGTCAATGAACATCTTGAATGGGGCACCCAACAAGTAGTGACTGAACTTCTGTAGAGCATACACCATAGCTAGTCCTTCTCTTTCTGTAGTGGTGTAGTTCTTTTATGTGGTAGATAACTTTCTGCTTGAGTATGCGATAGGGTGATCAATACCCCCTTCTCCTGGCTGTGTTAAGACAATCCCTAGTGTGATGCCAGATGCATCCACATGTACATGAAATGGCTTGTTCCAATCTGGAAATACTAAGATGGGTGCTGTAACAATCTTCTCTTTAAGAGTAACTAAACTTTGCTAGCATTCCTCATTCCATAGGAATTTCACTTCTTTCTTTAACAACTTTTCCATAGGTGCTGTGATCTTTGCATAGCCTTTGATGAATTTTCAATAATACCCTATATGACCAAGCACTGTCCTCAATTGCTTGACGGAGTTGGGTGCTGGAAGATTTACAATGATGGCAATCTTTGTAGGATCTACCATCAAGCCTTGTCTGCAAACAATATGACCCAACAAAATACCAAATGGTGCATAGAATATACATTTCTTCAAGTTAAGAGAAATCTGATATTGCCTACATTTCTCTAACATGAGCCTTAAATCTCCTATATGGCTTTTGATTAATCCAAATACAGTCCAATCATAAAAATAGACTTCTAAGAATTTATGGATGTATTCCTTAAAGACAACAACTACTACTCTAGAAAAAATAGTTGGTTCTTTTTAAGACCAAAGGGCATTACCGTATACTGGAATGAACCCCATTATGTCACAAAGGTGGTATTATGTCGATCCTCCAGATGGATTCTTATCTGGTGATAGCCTGAAAATCCATCAGTGAATGAGTAGATCTCCTATCCTCCCACATTGTCTAAAACTTCATCAGTAAAAGGTGTTGAAAATGGGTCATGAAGTGATGCGTCGTTGAGTTTGCGCAAATCGACACAAATCCTGATTTCTCCTTTAGTTTTCTTTTCCTGCACAACCATGGGACTAACCCATTCGCTCTCTTCTACTGGCTCAATGATTCCCGCTACTAGCATCTTATCAATCTCATCCTTAACTTTTTCTTTATAACGATGATTTAATATGTATGGACGCTACTTAACTGGCCTAGCATCCACTTTCAAAGGTATCCTCATGACTCCCAAATATCCTACTATTCCCTTCATCTCTATAAAATTAGTGGGAAATAAGTCCTGATAGTCATGCAACAAATATGCGATGTGTCCTACCGTTTCATCATCCCAATAGTCTCCAATAGAGGCAAAATTTGGTTTTGTTTCTATGCCAATATTGATCTTTTTAATCTTAATAGGCTCTGTGATAGCTGGAATCTCTAGCTTTGGTCCATCAACTTCATGAGTCCCTTCTAACTCTAGAATGTTGATACTGCGAGGATTCTCATCCTCGTCACTTGGCTCTTCTACGAAGTTGTAACACTCTAGCGCGTGTTCTAACTGGATGGCCCAATCAGGCTGATCATACACTGGTAGGGTACAGTCATCAAATATATTAGTCTTTATAATCTCTAGAGCCTGATCAATGCTTGGATACTCAGATTCAAAAGTGAAAGTGAGTACAAAGCTGTCTATCATAACTGGCCATGTAATCGTTCCTCTGCACAACTCTGTCTCAATGTACCCGTTCCTTGGGACTGTGTCTAAAGTGTGAATGAATAGGTGAACCCATCCTCGGGAATGTCCGACCAATTATGTTCACAAATATTAATATGTGACCTGGGGTCACTTTCTCCTGTATATTTCTGTTGTAAATGCTCCTTGTCATTAGAAAATCTAATCTCCATCAATCTCTTAAAATCATCCCATGATGCGATATTTTCTTTATGTGCATGCCACCATCTTGCAGGTGTGGCTCTTACTGCAAGGTCAATAACTGCCATCCTCTGCTTATGAGGTATTTCCTGCTCAAACTGCTGTAAAAATTCATTGACATATGCTAAGCCATCAAACGACAGAATATCCTTAATCTCTGTTCCAATCCATCGCAGTGACTTAGTCATAAATGCACATCTGCAGTGGGATTGATATAATCACTCTGGTTAGCAGTCATCTGATAGAGGCTCTCCATATTACGCACCTCTTCCTCTGCTCTGATAGGTTCAATGTATCGAGGACCCTGAAAAGGATCCAACGGTGCGATGACTCGAATCTATTTATCCTCAAAGGTCATTTGTATTTTCTTCAAATTGATAACAACCATGTTATCAAATGCCCAATCAATACCTAATAAAGCTGGATACGGTCTGCTATCGCGAATAATTTCCATGACTTCAAAATCCGCAAAGCTGCGAACTCCATCAATATCAACTGGTACTTGTGGTAATCGACACAGTGGCGATACCCTCTGTTGATTGGCTAATCATAGATGGATAGGTTATCTGGCTAACTTAGGGCTACCCATTTGTTCCCATGTCTGCTTAGTGAGAACATTTACCTCTGATCCTAAATCTAGGATTACCTCATCCATTTCAAACTCTCCAATTTGTGCTGTGAGTCTCATTTCTCTTCCTGTTCTTGTATGGCCCATAATACTATGAACAACATGCTGCGTACTGCTCACGGAAGAAGACTGTTGATACTGGTCTATAATGCATTGAAGCTCTCCTATGGCTTTCTCATTTCTTACGAGTTTCAAGCAGCTCCGCAGGAAGGATTGTACACTTCCTGTCAACTCATCCTCCTCGCACCTTCTAGATGTGGTAGCTTGCGATATCTGCACAGGACTAACACCACAAGGTTTTTGCTGAGGTACACCCCTACAAGGAAATATCTGCGATCCTGATAGTGTAGGGTCAGTAAAGAGAGTTTTATCTTGCTGAAATGTTTCTTTGTTCTTCTGCAGGTCAAGTGGTGTAGATTTATCAGTGGCTTTACACACCCACTTTGGACCGGTATTCTTTTCGGCATCCTGCGATGTCCTACTAGTAGAAGCACCACTGTGAGTCACAATATTGACTCTTGGTTCTGGTTCTTTCTGCTTAGCAACAATAAGCTAAATATTCTAGTTTACTGCTGGCTTAGGATCCTTAATCTTGGCTATCAAGATAGGACATTCTTCTATAGTATGATCGTAGGACTTGCAATACTTACATGTTGTAGTAGGGTACTGAAAATCCCTAGCATAATGTCCTATAGCTCCACAGTTGTAACAAAAAATCAGTCCACGGCCACGACCAAAGCCTCCACCATGGCCTCTTCCTCTGAATCCTCCACCATGGCCATCATGAGCCAGTTCATGCTGTGGACCTGCTACTGGTCTTGATGTCTCTGACTGGACTTTGTAGAAGTCACGTTTTCTCTCTATCATGAGATCATAAGCTCTGCAATTATTTTCATCATGTCCTACTGACTTACAGAATTTACAGTATAAATTCTTAGGAGTTTGTACATACTTCTGAAGTAAAGGGCATTCATGTGGTCTATGTCCTCTTGTTCTATAGATTTCACAACATGGCCCTTGATTCTGTACTAAGGGGTTAGGAGCCCCACTTTATATATACTCAACAAATACTGGACAGTTATTTTTGGTATGGCCATGTCCTTTACACTTTGTACACCATAATTCTTGTTCAACCTCTTTCCCTTTCTTAATCTCATGTAGCTGTAAAGTGAGATTGGCTAACTGATTCTGTAAATTTTTCATACCTGCACTAGTCTCAGCTAGAGGTGAAGCCTTTAGTTTCATTTCCATCTCCAATGCTTCATCCTACATATGGAGTTTCTGTTGCATTAGTGGAATTCTGATATGAGGGAGCAGTGCTGCGATGAACCATTCCTTATGCTGCTCCGGCGCAAACTCAAAACTAACTTGGTCTATAAGAGCTTTAAATTTTTGATGGAAATCCCATACTGACTTTGTGGGTAATTGTTTAATGTCTTTAAGTTCTGTGATACATTGTGACTCAGACTTGGGTTTCTTAAATTCCTTAATCATTGCGGTTCTAACCTCTACGAGTGTTCTATTCTGCGCTGATGTATACTTCATATACCATGTTAAAGCTCTTTCTCTAAGTGTAGTGGCCAACTGGACAAGCTTAGTATTGTCATCATGGATCTTTTTAATGGTCCATACAACTTCACATAGGAACAATGTTGTTCTGGGTCTTCTACCCCTGTACCCCTAAAGGTAGGTACTTTCATGTCATCCCCCATTCTGTTTCTACGAGGTGGATTTTGATTTGTTGTATTACTACCACTTGGCGGTTTAAATGTAGGTGGTATAAAGGTAGTATGTACTGTGTGTGAACTACTAAATGGAGTTCCTGCGGGATTATTCTGAGTCCCGGTTGGTTTCTATGGGGTATAAGGGTGGTAAGGGATACCCCCTACTTTTGTTTCTCT
>LPNX011045645.1:213978-225999 GCA_001517045.1 Pseudotsuga menziesii | reverse complement strand
AAAGAAGGAAGATCTGAAATCTACTTTATATCTCTTACCGCTACGTGTACATCCAATTTCTTCAGAATCACTCTCAAACTCTTGTGACATTACACTTAAATTATTCATCTGAGAATATATCCAGTACTCCTTTTTCATACAATAACATTTTAAGGGACAAATTTAAAGAGTTCAAGTATTGACCGTGATATCCTTTGAAGAAGTACCTCTCTGCTTCGCTGCAACTCTTTATTTGATTAACTGTAAACTCTCTAATGAAACCTTCCAGCAAACTCGCAAGCCAGAAGTCTACTGCCCGCGAAATAGGATTATCTATGCTCTTCATGGTGTGAATCAGCTTCGGTGTCCAGACAATGTTCCATTTCTTCTTGAATACATGCTTATCATTCAACTTTGAAAACCAATCGTACAACTCATTTGCATAGGTCACAAAAAATATCGCATGCAGGTCTGTGAAGATATGTTTCTGTAACCAGTCCTCTGTACTCACCCTAGGACTCTTGTTTTCTTTCTCAACAAATTCTCTTTCCTTAGACTCAACCCACTAGTTAAGTTCTTCTTTATTAGGATGCCAATAGAACATCAACTCTTCAATTTGTTCAAAACTGGCAATGGAACCATTTGTTGGCCTTCTTTGGGAAGACCCGAGTTTACTTTACTGTACCAACAAAAACCCTAGCTCACTGGCCCTTTCGGCAACAGACCGCAGAATGGCCTAAAGTCTCACCCGAAGTGATCTTAGATGGGGTGGCTAAAGAATCAGGTTTCCTCAACCAGGTTTTGTAGCATCCTAGGTCCTCTTGACTCTAATTAACTAGCTAAATCTCTCAGCAAGGGCTATTTCTCTCTTCCTAGCTAACTCTGCTATGGGACTGACTCTTATCGCATCCCAACTTTTAGGACGAGGCGCAACCTTTCTCTTCTAATCAACTCTTAACCTGCGATATCTCACACCGCAACTCCCCTGACAGTGCGATATCTCCCTTCTACGCTGCAATACTTCCTCCAGTAAGACTCACTAGGATCATCAACTCTCAAGGTCCAGAGGCTTCCTCCCTGCATATAATAGCTCAGTTAACCTTCATTAGGGTGTTAAACAGCCTTACTTAAGCTTCTACAATTTAACACGCTTAACATCAATTACACTTAACTTGCTGAACTAAATATACGGAAGTCACTTAACACTGTAGCTATTAGCTATCGTAAATCAAGCACTGATAAACTCATATACAAAATAATCAACACATTCAACTCACATTTAGCCTTCTATGTTACTATAAACTGAAGGACAACATACATACCTTCATTAACTGGTAAGCAAATTTCATGTAACGGATAAGTAAAGCACAATCACATGAAACAGTTGCACAACACATAGATGTTATGTGGTTCACTTCCAGAGGGGAAGCTACATCCATGGGAACTGTGTTTGTATTATATCTTGAGAGAGTAAACACAGTTCCGCTGCAACTTCTTATGCAGCTTGAGATCTTCTGGGAAACTCCATGCACACAGCTGGGAGCCCTTCTCTTAGATCTCTTAGTTTCCTATAATGCTTTATTCTTACAATATACTCTTTCTCTCTCTCTCTCAATCCCTGCGGATTGTTACATTCATGCTCAAGGATCCGGCTACTGGTTACAGTAAGATAACTACAGACTTAAAGATAGAACCAGAGCTCAACTCTTTCTCAATGTCTCACAATACTGACGACAACTAGTAACAACCAAAAACCCAACCAACTAACCTTCATAATACAAATACATGCTTAAATAGGTGGCTTGAAGGTCTCACCGTGATACAAAACTATGGGCCTATCCCAACAGTAACCCAAAACCCTAACTGTGACAGTCGGCCTTTCTGTACTTTGAACTGCCGCTTTTTGGTCACACCGCAGCTTCCTGCAGTCTTCCACGGTTTCCAGCGCTGATCACGGGTATGGACGCCACTTCCTCACTCGCTCCCCTTCTATTCTTTATCTTTAATACCTCGTCTTGTTTCTCCTTCTCCATTTATGAGGGTAGTTGAGCCCTCCTGTAGTCGCCGCTGCCTTAAATGCAGTGGTTGAGCTCTCTTCTCGGCCGCTTCAGGTACTATTTCCTTTGACTTCCTTGTTCCGATCGCCGTGATTTTCGGCCCGCGATCTGCGGCGGGAAATGCGCTATGGCGTCGTACCTTTATCGCATCTCTTATATCGCCAAAACTGTCTTTCCTCCAAAAATTGTCCATCTTCTACCAAAATTACCAGCTTTTCCTATAGCTATGGGGCCCTGCTCCAACATCTGCCATCTATTTGCACAATCTTACACCTTTCTTCGTGAATGCACACTTGTAGTTGGTGGATTTTCTTTCTCTGGGCCATAACATATTCTTTCAAAGTTTGGACATCCATCTTCTATTCCATAGCATCTTTTAGTGATGTTGTCAATGAAGCATTCTATCCCTCCAAAACTGCTATCTGCATTTGATATTGTTTCCCTCTCTCTTCAGTGGCAGCCTTCTCTGATTCCATCTCAATTACCTTGTTTTGCAGCTGGACCTTCTCTAAACTTAGAGTCTCGTATGGTACTTGAAGGCCAGTCTTCTCAGTTTTCAGCACTTGAAGCTCTAACTGCAGTTTCTGTAATTCTGCCAAGATGTTCTGAGCATTTTTCTCTACAACAACTTCTAAAGTCATCTTATTTTCCTACAGAGTTTGGAGCTCTGCCTTTGAAGTCTTCAGTTCATTTTCCATGTCCTCAAATTTTCTCTTTAGCTTGTGGCCTTCATCTCTTTATTTCTTCATTGTTTCTTTTAACTGAGCTGCATTCTTTCTTGATTGCTCCAGATCCGTCATCAGTCTATCTACATTATCTTATGTCGCTTCTGTTAGTGCCACCCCAGCTCTTGCTGTCAATCTCGGATCTGCATCTATGCCATACACCAAATTTTTATCAGTTATCATCTTACATGATTGTCCTCCTATTTCAACCAATTTTTTGGTTCTTTTGACAATCCTTTTCTTCTCCTTGTCATAGAAGATAGTGCTGAAATCAGGGACCTCTTCTCCTTATTTCTGCTTGAAAGGTATCAAATTCATTCCAGAAAACACCACTCATTCTTGAGCGCTGCCATAAGTTGCAGTAGGATCCTGAGGATTAGGATTATCTTGTCCATGCCCTATGTATGTATCATAATGTGCCCCCTAAGTGTCTATTGGGTCATTAGTCTACTGATCTGTTTTAGATCCTGTCAATCTTAAACCTTCAATTTCTTCTTGTTTTTTCTTTATCTTTGCATCTTCCTTGTTCTTTTTTTCCTCCTCCTCCTTCTTTGCTACTTACTCGGTAGCTCTCTTTCTTTCTTCTTCTTCATTATTTAGCCAATTTTATGCCTCTTGTGCTAGCCTCCTAGCATCCTCTTCCCTCTTTTTGGCTTCTTCTTCTTCAACTTTCTTCTATGTGGCTTTTCCCTTTCCACCCACAATGGTGATTTTCTGTTTAAATCTCTTCTATAATGCATTCATATTCTTTGCATTTCTGAATATTTATTCATCCTTGTCCCAGAAATTTGTGTATTCAAATTGAACATTTGCCTCCTTGCAATGCTCTGCAACCTTATTTTGGGAGTCCTTCCTGTGGAAGTTCATCTCATCAAAATGAAAGTGCTCCAGCTCCTTCACGAATTCTGCTGTTTGTTTGACCTTTGTAAAATTATAACTCCCTAACCAGAAAGGTATGGCAGGATATGCTGCCTTCTTATGTTCGAACAAAAAACTCTCTACACCATCAAGATATACCTGTCTAACTGCTTCTTTATGCAACACATAATTAATGGCATATTTAGGAAGTAGAGAAGGTGCCCTAGAGCCACCATACATTATAATATACATCCCTTCATCAGTCAGATAATAATTTCCATATTCCTCAATGACTTTGAGTGCCTCATTGGACATACAGTTACATTCTACTCGAAAAATCAAAGTGTACAAAGGCATAATGAAGTGTTCACATATCTCTTTGTAGTGGCTATAGTATTTGTGTGCCCAAAATAATTTGTATGCAGTGTATACAGGGGTCCTGTCCCTATCCCAATTACACCTTAAGAATGGAAATGACTGGGTATATAATATACAGTCCACTAAGATAGAGCTCATGTATAACTTTAACTTCTTCTGTGGCACCCCTCCCAAAGCTAAAGATATGCATGCTGAGAGACTATTGGACACTATGTTTTCCCAGTTGAATATGGTCCCCTTAGTGGCCACATAGAAAATGATTGGTATCCATCCCAATTTGAAGCTTTTTCCATGAGCTCTCCCAAAAACTCTATTCAGCATCAGTGCTATGAATCTATAAGGGGTCATGAGAGTGGTTGTTTCATATTCCCCTGATGGCTTGGTTCGAAATTTCTTCCCTGGTATCATCATTCTTTTGACTGTTTTGACCAGGTCCAAATTTATCTCTTTCAACCAACTTTCAGTTAAGTAGATTTGAGCAGGAGGTAGGTGATATGCCATTGAGACATAAGCAGGACTGTATGCAACATATCCCTATTTGGTAGTATTATCCAAGATCATTATAGTTACATCTGCCCTAGGCAGAATCCAGCCGATCACCTCGGAGCATGGGAACATGTCAGGTCTAGTGGCTACCTTCATCAGAGCAGATTTCTCGATGTTTGCATATATAGTCAGTTCTTCAAACCCTGCATCAGGCACATTTTTTTTTGCAATCATCCGATATATTTCACCCCACTTGTAATATGGCTCTACTCCAGTGGTGGCTCTGTTATCTTCATAAATGTATTCCACCTTGGTGATGATTTCCACATATGGTTCTCCCTCTGCAACAGGAGCCTTCTTCTTTTGTCTTTTAGACATATCTCCTTTGTAATGGTTACCCTGGCACCAAGCACAGTATGTTCCTAGACCATTGGAGATTTTAGCTAGTGTTAAAAATGAAGGAGAACTGCATAAAACTATTTACCTAATCCATATGCATTTTCAAAAATAAACTATACAGAATGTTAATGCATGAAAGAAAATGACAAGGCAAAAGGAACTTCTGTAGCTGGGTTTAAAATTATCTAAGTATGTCTACAACTAAAACATAACACCGATAGAGAACCTATCATTAAAATCAGACTGCAATTGAAATACTCTAATTCTTCAATCACAAGAACCACATTATCAATTATAATAAAAAATGCGGAAATTCCAGCTCAACCAAAATGTTGAAAATCCCTCCTCATTCCTCGAAACTAGGGTGAGTACCTAAGAAAAATGAACCCCCCCCGGACAACCATAAAGAACCCCACAAAAGTCGGTGCAGACAGCATAATGCTTGTCTACACCAACTACCTAAACCTTCAGACCAGGATTGAACTTCCATAATGGCTTAAAAAAAAGGCTCAAGAAAAACCCCCACTGCCAAAACTGTCAATTTGACTGATACCTCATGCCGTAAGGATAAAAATTCATTTAAGACGGCTAACTACACAATGGCGAGAAAACCTAACCAGGGGAAGACCCTAGTTCCCAAAATGACCCATAAAATCAAGAGGAAGGAGAAACCATGGTTGGCCTACCTGGAAAGCAAGCTATGTAGTCGATAGGATGGTCCAAAACTTCCACGACAACACTCCAAACGAACGAAATCCCAACAGCTAAGCATGTTGGTATGGTTTGACTCGACAAGGATAGAGCAAACATGATGTTTTACAAGGATAAACATTAAAATAAGACCCCGTTCCAATATATACTAACCATTGGTAAATATAGTAGTGGGAAAATCCTATCGACGAGCGGAATAACTAAGCATCGAGTGATTAGTTCACTAGGGAGCCGCAACGGCGGGTGATGGACAACCTATGGGTTCCGCGACCAACTGAAAACATTGACGATTGGAGGCTCGGAGGACTAACTAATAAAGCGTCGATAGATAAAACAACTAACCGTCAGAGAGATAGTGTGATTAACCTCTGCAACGATGGATGAAAAACTGACTGCAGACCTCACAAAACACAAAACCATCAACGATCAAAACAACTAATGACTACGTATCGGTGACTCAAAGCTCAATGTTGCTGCTGTGTCGGCAATGCAAAGGACTAGCCCTTCGATCAATTGTCAAACACTGTTCCGATAGCAAAAATAAAGCAAATCATTTAAAATAAAAAGGTTTAGGAAATAAAACCACGGAGTCGACAAGGATAAGGGCTTTCCATCGGGGTGTTTGCTAGCTTCCGTCTGAAATGACGACAATGCAAAAGACTAATGCTCTGACTGTGATAAAATAGTAAACAACGAAAGTCAAAAGGTAAAAGTTTTTGAAAAATAACACAAAGGAGATAAAATCCCATCGATGAAAAACATGACTATCCATCATGACATTCATTATTTATCTTCTGCAATGACGGATCCATAGATAACTATTGCCCCGATTCACTGTTCAAACGACTTTCGATAGCAATAAATGGAAACATTCAGAAATCAAAACTTAAAGTTCCACAGTCAAAAGCATTAGCTAGAAAAAGAGATTTTTAGATCATTCAACTTCTGAAATTAAGGGAAACAGTTTACCTCAAATCAACTTCAAAAATCCAAATTGTAGCAGAGGAAAAACAAAGTTCAAGGATCCAAACAATCCCAGGCAAGATAAAAATAAAAGGAGGGTCCAAAATTTTTCAGAAATTTGGGAAATAGGTTGCAGCTGCAACAATTTCTTAAGAGATGCCTCTTCATCGAAGGTTACATCCCTACTAATATCGATATGATGGAATATTGAGATGTATATACTGAAGGCCTTGGAGAATTCACAGTATAATACAAATATTCCCTTCTTACCAGAAGGATCGAATTTGGTTCTCTTCTCTTTCAAAATATGTACATATAATAGACAACCAAATATCTTGATATGGCTTACTTCAGGTTTCTTTCCGGTATACATATATCTAGGAGTCTTGAATGCAACATCATCATGAGATGATCTATTTTGCACATATACAGTTGTTCTTGTAGCTTCATCCCATAGCTACATAGGCAGGTCTTGGTCATGAATCATGGTATTCAATACTTCCAAGATAGTTCTATTCTTTCTTTCTGCAATGCCATTTTGTTGGGGATTATAGGGAGTGGTTAGTTCCCTCGTGATTCCTGCCTCCTTAAAGAATGCTTCAAATTATTTTGAAGTGTATTCTCCACCATTATCTGATCTCAGTGTCTTGATTCTTTTTTCTAACTGCTTCTCTATCAAGGATTTGAATTCCTTGAATTTCTCGAACACTTCACTCTTATTCTTCAAGAAGTGTATTCAATTCTTTCTTGAATAATCATGAATAAATGTTACATAGTACTCATATCCACTTAAGGATATGGAGGGAATAGGACCACATACTTTAGATTGGATTAGTTCCAACGTACCTTTAGTATTTGTGTCACTATTTGGAAAGGGATTCTTGATGTTCTTTCCTTGTGCACATCCCTTGCAGGTTCCCTCATGTTCTATCTTCAGATATGGTAACCCTATTACCACCTTGCTCACATATGGTAACCATTGTGTCCAATCTTTACATGGAGAAATTCAAGAAAAAATCCATAGAATACTTCCCTCTGAGACCTAAAAGGTGGAAGCATTATGTTGATGATACAGATGTAGTTTGACCCCATTGTGAAGATAAACTTGTAAAATTTCTAAAACATCCATTAGAGGAAATTTGGGGTCTAAAATGGGCCTTATAAGAAAACGTGCCAAAATAAGTTTTTGTGAGTTGGAATTCAAGAACCAATAGAATTTCAATAAAATAAGTCAACCATAATGGTTGAATTGACATATTTGTCATTAAAAAAAACTACTTTTTTTGTTCGTATTTTCGACATATCTCATTGTGTTTTTACTCAAATTTATATCGGGAGAGCTCATTGGATGCGGAATTTGATTCCGCATCCAACGAGTACCCACACTACATACTTTTGACGGGCCCCGCTACCCCAAAAACAAGAAATACCTAAAAAAAATGTGATGATGACATCATCATCACGATTTTTTAGGTATTTTTTGTTTTTGGGGTAGTGGGGTCTATCAAAAGTTTGCAGTGTGGGTACTCGTTGGATGCGGAATCAAATTCCACATCTAACAAGCTCTCCCGATCGAAATTTGAGTAAATACACAGGGAGATATGTCGAAAATACGAACACAAAAAGTAGTTTTTTTCTTTCTTCCTCCAAAATTAATCAATATTATATTATTATTTTAACTATTATTTTATTATTTTCCTTAGGAGGCCCATTTTAGACCCCAAAATTCCTCTAATGTAAATAAGCAAAATAATAGTATCAGGTTCACCATGGAATTAGAAACAAACAATAGTTTACCCTTTCTAGATCTGTTAATATCGAAGAAGGAAGATGGCTCCATAGCACACCAAGTATTCCTAAAGAAGACACACACAGAAAAATACCTTCATGCTAACTCACACCACTTTCCCCCTCAAAAGTTTTGTATCATATCCACCTTAGCCACAAGAGCACATAGGATTTCAGATATTGATCACATTGATCAAGAATTAGAACACCTACACCAAGTTTTCAAAATGAATGGATATGACAGTAAACAAATAAAGAAGATAATATCTAAAATTAAAATAAATAAAGATAACAATAATACAATTAAAAATAATATAAAAGAAAATAACCAAGACAAAGAAGAGAAAAATAGAATCTTCCTTCCTTATATAAAAGGAACCATAGATAGATTGTCCAAAACTCCCAGCAAAAGAGGGTTTAAGGTGTTATTTACCCGTCCCAATTTTATTAGAAAGACGGTAGACTCTATTAAGGACCCCATAGAACCCAAATACTTTAAGGGTGTCTACTCAATCCCATGTTCCTGTACCAAACCCTACATAGGTGAAATGGGAAGATCCATAGCTACTAGACTAAAAGAACATGGAGCAGACCTTAAGCATGATAGACATAAGAAGTCTTCCCTAGCTGAACATGCCCACCTTACCCAACACCATATTTGTCTTGAAAATGCCATAGTCATCGCAAGAGAAGACAACCTAGCCAAACGGAAAATAAGAGAAAATTGAGATCAACATGACTAATGGCTGCTTGAACAGAGATGATGGTAAAAAACTTAGCGACACTTGGATTCCCCTTTTAAACTCCCTCAAAAAACAATCCTAGTAAAAAACCCCTAAGGCCCAATAAGGTTGTATCCTCCGCTTGGCAATTTACCCTAGTCCACCTCTATCGTTAGTTTCCTTTTGTATTTAAAAAAAAAAAAAAAATTTAAAATTTTTTAAAAACTTTTCTTAAATATTTTTTTTAAGTTTTCTTAAATAATAAAAAAGTTTTCTTAAAATAATAACTTTAAATTATAATAGTATTAATTTTCTTATAGAAACTTCTTAAACACTATTAATTATACTTTGTTAAGTTTAATATAATATAATAAAATAATTCTCTAAACTATTTAATTAATAATTTTTGAAAATTAAAACTTTTAATATCAATCTTAAAATTAAAAACTTTTAATTAATATAAAATATTATAAAAATAATTTATATAATAACTAATAAGTAAATTAACCTAACCTAGTTTAAGTAATTATACATTATAATAATATATATTTTTAAAAATTTCAAGATAAACTCATAAATTGTTTATTAAAACCCTAGAACTACTCTCAAAGACTTCTAATCCAAGATGACCAGCCTATAGATTAAAATCACACATACTTACCCAAACCATATATATAAACGATTCATTGGCCCCTTGATCAACTTGAGTAAGCACTCCTGATGACGATCTTAGAGAGAGATCGAAATGTCGAGCAGTAAAAGCATTAATGCAGTTTCCTCATTCACTAAACTTATCATTGCATATGGCCATATTTTCACAAAAATATTATATTATTTATTAGGGTACTAAAGACCTGACACGATTGGAAATTTACCTAATGACTCTATGATGACCAAATATAGTAGGAAAATCCCGTCGGAGGAATAATAACATCTCCCTTGGGTTACATAAGTAATTACATTTAGAATATCCTTTGAAGCTACAATATTTCAATAGTATTGACCTATGACCAGAAATGCGACAAGTTGGGAGCTGGAAAGCTGGAATCTATGTGGCATGGGACTTATATTTTTAGTCATGTCTTAGAGAAAGGGGATTATGAGTTAATATGTTATGTTAGGATACCCCTGGGAGAGCCCTGTAAAGGGCTCTACCTCAAAAAATACTAAGCCTAGGACATCTAGCATATATTTATTATAAATAATATTTATAGAGTGTTGTTTGTTTTTTGAAAAGTGTGGATTTACTGTAGATGTAAGATGTGTCTTTCATAACCCTACTTATGTAATCCTATGTTTAAAATGAACAGATGACCACCTATACATGTTTTGGTGAGGTTTGGTGGAACTTGTTTGGGCCCCATGACAAACAATCTCACAAAGTATCATGCAGTGATTTGTTTTTTCACTAAATCCTTGGCTAATGATGTAAGATAGATTAGGGCTTACCTAGAGTCAAAGTTGGTAGTACATTAGTTAAACGGAGTCTACACCATCCAAAACCCCCTACTCCTTTGTACATTTCAAAGAGTTAGAATTTTAGAAAGGTATTTTGAGCAGGTCTCTTATCAACATATTATGAGACATTTAAACATTATGGAAGGTTCTTTAGCAAATTTTTTCGTAGATTGGTATGCTTCTCACATTTAAATTCATTTTAACATAAAATTCATGCATTGGATTACATAGAACCATAACTAGGAATTCATTCACATATCACATTTGCATACACATCTATAAATAAAATTATATATATATATATATATATAAACTGATGCTGAGATACAAAAGGACCATAATCTTTCACGTCACCCAAATTCCAAAACTATCATAGTTTGAAATACATATACATAGGGAAAAAACTGAAGCTTCGAATATTTCAATGTAGATATAGTAAAAAAATGAGGGATCCACTATGGGATAATCCTCATGCTCATGATAGCACATTACATCTTGAGCTGCTCAACAGAGTAGCCACGTGAAATGACCTAAGACTCCTACAGTCTGGCACTGGCAGCGCTTGGGTAGATCACCAATAGAGATATCAGGACTCCCTACAACCAAGCGCTATAGGTTCTCCTAGATCTATTGGATTTCCTGTTCCACCTTTGTGTTCCTGATCACCATATATTTGACTACTCATCACCTCTCTATATGCGATGCCCCTGTCGGATGAGAAGACCCCATGTCTACACAAAATTGTTTTGCATACCTCAACATTACATCATAAAAATTAAATATGAAATTAAAATACATAAAAATATGTATAGTGGTATATTTCTTACCTCGATCATCCCATTGTTCTCCCTATGGGAGTGTAAGGTCAGGATCGTCTCTGAAGTCGCCCCTTGCATAGGCATCACCCTCTACAATTAGTAGTTGGATTCTTAGCCAATAAAAGAAGACTGGCCCATAGGTAACTTGTTGGGGCGCGGACCTTGAAGGTCCTTAATTGTGGAAACTCCACAGTTTTGGTGCGAAGCTTGTAAGCGGAGTTGCGGCCCAAAATAGTTTTAGGGGTGTCGAGGTTGGGTCGAAGCCCCTCTTTTTGTAATTAACCCATGGTTTGAACTCATGGTTTTCAAGCCCATGGTTTAAACACATGGTATTGTAATAGTGCACTTGTATAAATAGGCACTTATGTAAAGGAGTTAGGGTTGTTGTCGTTGTTATGATGATGATAATTTGATGTGAAGCTAAGGTCTATTTTTGGGTTTAAGGTTAAGTCCCAGCTATGTGCATGGACGACCTCTGCAGCTGAGTGCGCAGAGGGCACAGATCGGAGAAATATATCTGCAGCTAAGTGCATAGTTTTGGGATTATTGAGAATACCTGCAGCTGAGTGCGCAGGGATCTGCAGCTGAGTGCGCAGATCAGAACTGTTGTTTGTAAAGAGTTGAATAAAACACAGTTCTGTGGACGTATCCCCTACACCGGGGGTGAACCATGTATACC
>LPNX011045645.1:184612-205580 GCA_001517045.1 Pseudotsuga menziesii | reverse complement strand
ATAGCTGTTTCGGGTGAGACTGCAACCTGTTCGCAGGTTGTTGCCGAAAGGGCCAACACTGTGGGTCTTTTTGTTGGTTAAAATAATAGTATAAGAACCCGGGTCTTCCCTAAGCAACCAACATAACTTTGGGGCCTCCACCACCACCACGATGTGCCATGGCATCCACCCTCCTACTTATCTAAGGGTCCTCTACATCCAACCTACTCAATGGAACTCGGGTTCTCATCAATGGTACCCTTTCCAAAAAGAGAGACACCACTATCTCTCCATAGTTAAATTGCTTCATCTCCCCTCTCCTACATTTGGTCAATTTGTCTTTCAAGCTGACCAGTAAACCCTCACTTTGTTTGAATATCGTGGGAGCCATACACTCTATGGAATACAAAATATGGGCCCATGTAGTCAGCTGAGCCAATTTGTTTCCCGCAACCTTCTCAATTGTGAAGGATACGGTCCTCAAATCCCTATCTACTATGTTCTTGATGGATATTTTCCCACCTACCAAATGGGTCCCCATCAAGAAGTGATCATTGATCAAGTCATCCATGGATATCTCACCACCTCATGGATATGCCAATACTAATGGTCTTCTCCTATGGGACAAACTAGTCAAGAAATAGATGTCCTCCACATATATCGTCCAATTATTATTCCCAACCATGAAGTGTTGCTGATATGGGTCCCACATACGGATCATGTTCTATAGTTAACACACATACGCCCTCATTCCTGGTATTATGAAGTATTTGAGTATCCCACTCTCACGGAGGGCCATTGCAGTCAATGGGTCATTTCCCACTTGAAATTCATCCAACTCATGTTGTATTTCCTTCCATATAACCCTTTTGCAATCAACTTTTCCTGCCAAAACAATTTAAACACTTATTAAAAGCATGTTAAAACCTTTAAGAGAAGAAGAAATGGCAAGAGGCTGGCTATTTTTTTAGTTTTTCGAACTCCCTAGCCATTGACACACTTTCTCTGGGAGAACAGAGCACCGATGTTGTTTCCCTCTATTGATAGAGTTCCCTATATGCCTTTCCCTCTTTCAAGAAGTACACTAGTGCACCTCCCGAAAGGGAGAAAAATGCCTGCGTGGGTACGCTTTTTACCTTTGGGAAATTGCTCCAAAGCTCAAAAAATGGACTTGAAATTAAAAAATTGCACCATGAAAGTAAAGGGATGAAGTTTAGATCCTACCTGATCCAAGTGGTTTGAGCAGAGGTGGTTTAGAAATACCGAAATATTCAGTTGAAAATCATCCTGTCTGCACCAAGTTCACTCCTCCACTATGGTAAAAATCACAATGGTAAAATATTCACTATTCACCTCTTTTATGTCAATTTTTTTATTTTTATTTAAAAATAATAAATCAAATGTTTCAGTTTTTAGGGTTTTTTCCATACATTTTCAATAGTTTTCATAGTGAATTGGTTCTAACTTTGTTTTCAAATATTTACAGTCACATTTACGACACATTTTGGCTATGTTATGAGTTTCTTTCTTATTTTTCACATTCCAAGGTAAGATGAAAAAGTATCGAGTGTATTTTATAGCTTTGACGTGCTTGTTAAAATCCTAGTAAAGAGGTATCAAGTGCACTTTTTTTTCTTTTTTAGACTCATTAAAATTGGATTATGAAATTGAGGACCCTTTATGGAGTCACCTTTAATCTCTTTTCAAGATCCTTAAACACGAAAATATAGCCAAGTGAACTTGATGCTTTCATGCTTGTAACATTATTTGAATGATCGTTTAGTCGATGGTAGTTTACCCCTTTTTCGGATCGATTCGACTTATTTACAAAAAAGGTGCATTCTAGTTTATTGCAACTAGAAGAGTTCTCCTAGGCATCATTTTATACTTTTTTGGGCCTCGGGGACTAAATATACAAAAGATTCCACCCTATATTCTTCTTGGTCATTTCAGACTCTCTAGACATGAAACGATGAATGAGTTTGCTTTAATCGGACTCATAAAGTCAAGCGATGAAGGACCCCTTCTAGGAATGAACCTCCCTTTTATTAGGTTCATAAAATGTATGAGAATGGACTCATCACTTGATGAGATACAACGAGTGTTTTTTACCCTATTTGAACTTGTAAAAATGAAAAGAGGCACTCATCATTCGTGATGGGGAAATTAAAGGAATGGGAAGAATATTTTCATTTGTATCAATGGAAGCTCACATCCCGCCTTTGAACATGGCACATGTCTGCATTTTCATTTTCAAATAGTAGGGTATTCAACTTGCCCTCGAGTTGATCCTTTTTTGTGATTCATTTAACTCTTTTCAGTCAATTCAAAGAATACATCGCCATTTCCTTGCATTACATCTATTTTCCATCTCGTTGAATGAATGTTGCCAAGTCATTTTTCGTGTCGTTCAATGTTCAAAGGGAGTATCATGTGCAATCAATCTCTTTGGTAACCTTACCTTCTTTCAAAATTGGTCATCTATGAGTCAATCCTATGGTTGTTTCATCACTTCAACATCAACTTTTGTTCCATGTTTCGTGTTGATTATGGGGGAAAGATCATGGCCCTCCTTTAATGAGTATAGTCCTGTTGGCTTCAACACATGATCTGAGAATTAGAATTAGAAAAAAAATCAAGTACCTTGAAGCCTGCATGCCTCAATGGCTAGTTTCCTCGCTTTCAATAATAGTTTTTCATCAATGAACTCTAATTGGAATATTCTATCAATTGTTCAACTCCAAATACTTTATTCACACTTGGGAGAATGTACTGTTATACCTTGGGAATCATTGGAATCAATGGAAATATCCCTCATACTTGTTAACAATATACATTAATGGCTAGTAATCAGGTGGTTTCTACCATGTTCTATTCACATGGTTAGAATTGTATCGTTTGGGGATTGAAATGAAGACCCTGAGTGGTTAGGTATTTATCTGAATGAATTCTTATCCTCAGGTTGTGATGGATTATTATTCGAAGTCATGACATAGATCCACATTGTATTTTTGGTGGTTGTGTCCAGTATTGAGTTTGTATAACATAGATCTACTTTGTATGTCTCGCATCCATGTTCAGTTTTCACTATTATTGTTCATGGGTCTACAACGTATTCTTGGTAGCCATGACAGTCATTTCCATGAATCTGCAGTGTATTGGTCCTTATGTTGTTGGATTGAAGTCTAGTATTGAGGAAAAGTTGAGCGAGTGTTGTAAGCAAAGAGTTTTGTGTAAATGGAGAGTTGTGTGAGTGTGTCAAAGACCTTGTGGAGACAAATCTATTGACATCAAAAATTTGGTCGTGTCTTTCTCTTTTCATTTGATTAATACTAAAGTGTTTCCCTTTCCCATATGTGATATGCGTGAATATCAATTAATTATTATTATATCTCTTAATCACTAATATAGATTTTTCATCTATCTTGTTACTCTCACCCCTTGTATTTTTTCTGAGGTTTCTTTGTAGGTACAGTAGACGGCATCAATATTAGTGGAATAAAGATAAAATATTTCAAATGTGAGGTAAAAGAGTTATTTATTCAAGTAGATCAGTTATCCAGGGAACTTGATATGATGATGTGACTTTTTTCTCTAGACTTGTATCGTACAGGATTCAGGAACAAGCAGTGTCCACACTGGTTGAAGTATTCCTACAAACATGAAGTATTGAGCGAAATATATTGGAGCCATGACATCGATCTCCATCCAACCAGAACACCAACTTGAAGGTACTTCCAACTTCAACACATAGAAGGCAATGGTTTTATGCATTCTTAAGGTGCATGATCTATATGCCTACCTGACCTCAGGGAGTGAGGAGATTCTATCCAATGTAGGGTGAATCAAAGAGAAAGCTAGTATGCGCCATTTCATCACTTTTCAGGAGACAAATTTCATGGAGATGTTCTGATAAATCCATGAGGAATTAAATAAAATGGTTGAAAAACCACTTCCCAAATGGGATGATGTAGCTTACCTGTGGTAATATTTCAAATATTTGAGTTTGTTTGAGAGACACGATTAGGTATTTAAAGATGAAATTATCATAATTCGTGTTATGGGTGTTTTCCCAAAGTGGACAAATTGATGGAACAACCCTATGATTTGTAGTTTGGATATTATCATTATTCAATGGATCTTGTGTATAATGAGAGCCTCATGGAGTTGAGATCTCATCTGAAGAAGACGATGATCATTGGAAGAAGTTTTCCTTGAAGAAGAGCATTCACTCTAGGTTGCATGGGATCCAATTTCTCCATGCAGAGATTCACTACCTCCTCCATGCACTCAAATTTCCAAAGAGATCAAGATTGAGGGACTCTAGTAATCTCTGCAAGGAAGCAAATATCAAGAGGGAGAATGCAAAACAATAAAATATAAGTACCTGATTTTTTTATTATATGTTCTTTAGATCTATATATATATATATATATTTTATGTTTTCATTATATTCATATAGATATTCGTATTCCTAAGATTAGGAATTGTGAGCATATATGTTGATTGTATTTCATTTATCTGAAAATAAACAAGTTTTATAAAAATATGAATATAGAGCATGCATGATTGATCATAATATATGAATATAGAGCATGCATGATGGTTTTATAAAATATGAATATAAAGCATGCATGATTGTTCATAAGATATGAATATAGAGCATGCATGATTGTTTTATAAAATATGAATATAGGGCATGCATGATTGTTTATAAGATATGAAGATAGAGTATGCATGATTGCTCGTAAGATATTAATATAGAGCATGCATAATTGTTTTATAAAATATGAATATAGAACATGCATGATTGTTCATAAGATATGAATATAGAGCATGCATGATTGTTTTATATGTATATAGAGTTGCATGATTGGTCATAAGATATGCATATATAACATTCATGATTATTTCATAAATATATGAATATAGAGCTGGAAGATTGATTCATGAGATATGAATATTGGCTTGCATGATTATTTGATTATCATATGTTTTTATAAAATCAGATTTTGTTTCATTACAATATATATTCCCGAGATTAGAAATGATGTTATGGTATAAACATGATTAGAAGCATATATTACAATATTTCTATTTTATTGTTAAATAGATAAAGTCATGTTAAAAAGAATAAGGGATTGCATAAATCTTCATGAGATCTAAATATAAGACTAATATAGAACTACAAAAAATTACATGAAATATGAACGGGGTTATGTCGAAACATTGATTTAACGTGTACACAACTATATGAACGACTACAAATACATTTAGGTATCCATGTGATTAAAATTTGTGAGATATGGTTATACTGAAACATTGGTTAGAATGTTTTGCATGTCAGTATGTGTTGTTTTTCATTTTATTGAAATGACTGGATTATGCAAGGTTGTTAATAACTTGATTGGATTTGGCTTGTAGGGAATAACTATATGTCTTGACCTACAATAAAATGACATGTATTGAATGAAAATTAATTCTGATTGTCGATCCTAATAGAGAGAGGGATGTTTTGAAGCAAGAAGATTCTAGTAGTAGATCGGGAGGTTCCTATGTATTAGGAAGAAGTTAGAATAGAATCCCTAATCCTATTTTGAAAGATGTAAAGACTCTTGAAGATAATTAAATTATGTTATTTACATTCATGTTTCAAGAAGAGCTTCATACATAGATGCGCATGAATTCTCTGTGATGGAGGACTCAGATTATGATTCTCACATCCTTATGGTGAGAGGGAGTAGCTAGATTCACTTGCTCCTAAAGAAACCAATAAAAATGGTTGATGTATATTCTATTAAGAGGAGACCTACATGAATTTGATATTCAGAAGGAATCTTAAAACAATATTTAAGAATATTTTTATGATTCTTGTGATTAGTGGCGTGGAAATCACCAGACAAAGATTTTCCTTTGTTAAGGAAAATGTGCAGTAAAAGAACCTGAAGATTTTTAGGGTGATGCAGTGTAAATCCACGACCACACATATGAAGATAAATGTGAAAATCCATCATTATTATTTCATATTTGGAGCATCTCAAGCTAGTTGAGATGTGTTTGGTTAGTTACAGGTCCTAGGATCTGTTATACGCTTTACAATATGGACATAGACATGTACAACAAAGCATGTGTTGTGGTATCTACATGGTACAAGTGTATGTGGACTCAGATATGTCTTGGTCAGTGAAATATAGTTTCAAATATATATAAAATATGACTATTATAGTGGTCTATAAAGATCACGTGTTGCTCTAGATTGTTAGAAATATTGTGCCATTTAACTCATCAAGCAATGAGTGTAATTAGATTCTTAATTATTATGCAGTGAAGAGGAATGAATTATACAAACTAAAAAAATAAAATCTAATAGTAAGCATACAAGTGTTGCTCAGAGAATTACAGTATTATCTTCATTAAATAATCCAGTGTTACAATAGTGTTACATAAGGAAGAATTCGAATTCCTTAGGGATGAATTCGAATCTACCAACTAACTCTAACTATATCTAACTGCATGGCAAAATAAATATGTCTAAATCACTATCAAAGTCCAAGTGGCTAACTCCATATGTCTAATTCGGTCAATCCATTAGTTGTAATCAGTTAAACTAGTCTAAATGCAGTGGTAGGTGAGAAGTAGGTCAAAACTAGCACCTTCCCATATACATCCATGCATAACTAGCACTATTTGAACTCGAGTAGAACTAACTGAATGTAACTAAAGAGAAACGAAGCTTAACTAGTTACCACCTCCCAACAACTAAAGGCGGTTAGTGTCAAGACTCCCAGTGTCTCCTAAAATGTAGGGATTGGCCTAGGAGGCACCTAAACTAATGCATTCAAGTGAAATCAGTCGCATTTAGCCTTTATCAATGTTCCCAACACTCTAGTGACTGGTACATGTGTCCCGATTAGGTTAAGTGGACCCAATAATTAAATAAAAGACACCTAAGTTAGGCTAAAATAATCTAATAGACAGTTTGGTCAAGGGAGGATTATAAATCCTAATAGATAGTTTGGTTAAGGGAGGATTATAAATTCTAACACCCCCCGTGAATCCTAAATTCGACAACTGTGGGTCCTGGAAACAAGGACAAAACTCATCGATATACAATCTAAAAGATAAAAAATGCTACTTAATAAATAGATAAAATAGGGGAAAACCTCATGGGAAATCTGCCCCCCTCAAAATAAGCAGGAAACATGAAAATATAAGCTATCTTTAGAAGAAAGAAGCTTCCTCCTTAGAAAAATAACTTGTCAAAACACTGTTGCAAATTTGTAGCTCTATGCATGTTAGATTTTTATCATTTAATTAATATGATCTAGGATCTTATCTGAGAGAATAACATGCGAAACAATAATCACAAGAGACAAGAGACAAAAAGAATTTTCCTTGGGAAAACCATAAAGGAGAAAACCCTGCAACTTCCTCAGAGCTAGAATGAGCACCAAAAGAAAAAGTAAAACCCAAAGATACAAAAGATGATCTTCGACAGATTTTCTCACTCTCACTTGTGTGAGATACTCCTCCCTCACTCATGCACTACTATTGAGTGAGTGTGTGTTTTAAATAGAGAGTCTCACTCTCTATTTATACTTGTTTTCCTCTTGTCAATTACTCTACAGGGTCGACCTCACTAGGAGAGTCTATCAACCCTAATACAACTCAATTGTAGGGACTATTTCCCTGAATTACAATGGATGGTTAACCTCAATGAATTTATTATATTAATGACTCTCCTGATCGAAGGAACAAACATCTTTGTTGGGGTATAATGAAATACAATAAGACATATACAAGTGAATACATTCTAAAGTTACAAAAACATCAACACTCCCTCTTAACTAGGAAGGTATTCTCTTGACATAGTTCATCAGAATAAGTCTTTATTACTGGATCATCATCAAATCTAGATCATCGTCATCATTTCTCTCGATATCTCAAGAAAATGGTGCTATCTCTCAATTCTACTTGTCATAGGAATTTCTACAAAGCCAACCCTTTTTCATTCTGGATGTAGGTCTCAGCACTTATATCCGACCATGGGAAGACCAAATACCACCATGTCAAAAAGGCCCAACACTTACATCTGACCATGGGAGGCCCAGCCTTCCAGCATGTCATAAAGGCCTAGCACTTACATCTGACCATAGGATGCCTAGCCTTCCACCATGTCAGAAATTCCCAGCACTTACATCTAACCATGGGAGGCCCAGCCTGTCACCATGTCAGAAAGGTCCAACACTTATATCTGACCATGGGAGGCCCATCCTACCACCATGTTAGAAAGGCTCAACACTTACATCTAACCATGGGAGGCCTAGCCTTCCACCATGTCAGAAAGGATTAACACTTACATCTAACCATGGGAGGCCCAACTTGCCATCATGTTGGAGAATATCAACGCTTACATCTGACCATGGGAGGCCCAACTTGCCACCATGTCAAAAAGGATCATCACTTACATCTGACCATGGGAGGCCTAGCCTGCCACCATGTCAAAAAGGCTCAACACTTACATCTAACCATGGGAGGCCCAACCTGCCACCATGTCAAAAATGCTCTGCACTTACATCTGACCATTGGAGGCCCAGCCTGCACCATGTCAGAAAGGCGCTGCATATTTCATACTCATCACTTCCCTTTGGAAGGAACCTCGATCTGACAAACACCAAGCTTTTCTTTGAAGTACTCAAACTTCACTCTGGCTATTTCTAGCATAGAATCACATCAAGGCTGATTACGTCCAAGGATAATCTTTGAGCTTCTCCAGGACTAATTACATCTAAGGACAACCTACAAGAATTATTATGTCTAAGCAACCTACAAGCTTCACTAGTATTTTATGCTCAGATAACTTGTCTCATTCGCTATGCTAGAAATCATCACTCCCTCTTTCGAGAGATCTCGATCTGGATCACATAATGGAGCTTCACTGCTCCTCTCTCCATCATGCAAAAATGCAAGTTAGATCATTCAAATAGTATCTTGGAAAAAGAAACATACTACCTCACAAATAGCCGAGCAAGTGGAAACATATTTTTCCTCGACTGTACTCAGTGCCATGCAGGACTTCATCCTGCCAAACCAGTAGCCCATACTTGATCTCAAACTGAAGAAGCATACCAAGGTGCTCTTCTTAACAGTGGAACTACCAATACAAATCAACATAACCATGCAGGTTAGTATTTTAATTTGTATCATACTCAACTGTACCCTTCAAGTACCTCATTGCATGCTTTGCAACTAGGTGAGCATGTCTCGAATCCGTCAACAACTGGCTTAGGTTGTTCAAAGAAAAGCATATTATGTCTGGTCTTGTATTCATTAGTATCATCAATGAGAAAATAATTTGACGATGCATCATGGAATCAATCATCTCTCATGAAGCATCACTCAATAGCTTCATGTTCGATGCCATAGGTGTGGCCATGGCCTTACAGTACATCATACCAAACCTCTTCAGGATCTCCTGTCACATGCCCAATTTGCAAAACAATTTATTGTTATTGAGGAACATTATGTTATATTTTATGCTAAGTTTGTAATTGATGACCAAGTGGGGTCAAGGATAATTAATGTATTTCAGAATATTTTATTAATAAATAAATAAATGATGAGACAACATCTTAGGGAAGTTGTTAAAAGAGTGTTAACTGGTCACTTGGTGGAGGAGACTGGGTGGGGAGTATACTTACAAGTGGCAGCATCCTAAAACTACTTCTAATGTTGCAAGTGGCAACTTCCCTATATTTGTGGTCATGATTCCCAAAGAAAGTGGAATTGGAGCAGGTGGCTCATTAAGCAAAAACTGACCCAGAAGACCTAGGCATTGTTATAAAACTTCCCATTGAAGACATATGAGGTTGCTCATTCTGGAAATGTGGTCATTCAGTGTGAATGAAGTGCATATGAGAAATTCGATGGAGGGGACTTATTGAAGTGAGTTTGAGGGGTTAACTGCTGAGAACTGAACTTATGCAACTATTAGGCTGAAGTTCTTACTGCTATAAGCAGATTTGAATTATTGCTGTAATTTGACCAATCGGGTGAAAGAAGGTATTAAGGTTACATCCTTCACCCAGTACTCTACCAAGAGGACCAGGAAACAGGCTCAGGGGTCCTAAGGAAGTGTAGACTAAGCTTTCTCCAGGAGTTGGTTGGGAGGAACAACCTCCTTAAGATGTTGTCACCTCATCATTTGACAGGTTTTATTTTTTCAAGTTATTTATAATTTATTACTTTTTTCAGCAAATGTTTATTAGTTTTTCAAAGATATGCACGTTAGTGTTTTGTTAGGGCTTATGCAAAAAGGAGCATTGTGTATTGATAAAATTAGTGATTTGTAGATTACTTTTAAAACAGTATTTTTATTACTATGTGAAAAGTAAATAAAAATAAATTACCACACTGTATTTTTCCATGCCTTGTATAGGAAGTACTCTAGTACAGCTGGTCAATTAAGTAGATGTGATGATTGTTTATCAATTCTGAATGAAAAATGCAAATGATTTCTTTTATAGTTTGTATGTGATTCATTCCAGAGAATAACAATACTTGCTCTATCTACTGAAAGTATCTATATTAAAAAAATTAGAAAAAGAACTGAATAAATATAATATTTATTAGTAGTCATACTAATCACAAAACTAATCTTAGTCTTAATATTTATTCTAAATATAAGAGATAAATTTAAATAAATAAACATAGGAATAGTAAAACAAAATATTAATTAGGGGTTTAACCTAGCTATTACTACTTAGGTCTTAGAATAAATTATTCTAAGTACATATATGCATTCTGTACTGGAAACATATGTTTTACTATAAACCTCAAAGAATTTACCTAGGGTTCACGAAAAACATGTTTTATCTTTGTTTACAAACTTGCATAATTTTAATTTTATTACAAAATTTAATAGCTGTAAAATTACTGAAGGTAAAATAGAAAAACGGAGTTAAAATTATTCCTATAAAATCCATCTCATTGCAAAACCGTAGGTTATTTAAAAAAGAAAATAATAACCAATCTGAGAGAAAATCATAGTACTGATTTCACCTAATAACTTGGTATAAATTCGAATAGTAAATCACTATAAATCTTCCATTTTAAATGAAATTGTAAATTAATAGAAACGAAATAAAATAAGGGTAATGGCCTATGGCCTTTATAAATACCAGTTGAGGCTTAAGCCTGCTTAAAATTAGACTATACAATTTAAAACAAACAGTATCCAAAAATGGTAACCAATACTCCCATAACCCTATAATTCATTTACAAGTCTTGTTGAGTAAACTACCAGTAAACACCACCTAAAAGTTACAAAAATCAAATAGTGGTCGAACTTGTATCATTACGGCTTAAGCTAAAAGTAAAACTTGAAGTTTCTACATCATCACAGGCCATATGGCTCTGTCACAAACCTTTAAGTCACAGCTTCGGTAGCCTTCTTCATTCTTGCACTAAATACCCTTTAGGGTTTTAATATAAAACAAAATAACAAGAAGTAACTAACAGTAAAAACCCAAGCTGAGTCCGTAAACGGCAGTAAAATATCCTCATCTTCCAACCACGATTACTCATTGCAGGAGGAAAACCCTCAGTACAATCCAAGGCTTACCAGGGTTTGTGTGGCTATGTTTTGGGTAGAGATGAACCACCGGCTAACCCCAAAGTGCCAAAAAGAAATGAACCCGCACAAAGCAAAAACTCAGTTGGTTAGAAGTATTTAAAATAAAATAAATGTCTCCAAACTTTAACTCAAATTCAAACATGGAAGGGTCATTTACCAGCTAGTTGTTTAGATGGAAGAATTCATGGAAGCCAGCCACAAGAGACAATTTATTGTCACTCTAAAGAGTAATGCCAGAAGCTAAATAATGCCGAATGTAACTAGAAAACCCTTATTTTCCTTCGCAGAAACCAGCTCGTATGTTTTGGTCAGAAATAACCTGCAAAATGGAGGTGTGTACATGATTACGATGGCCACGAGCTCACAGCTCGGCCAAATTAGATGAAGGAACCCTCACTCTGTGAAATGAAATGGGTAGGGTTTAGTTTTTAAGTCAACTATCTCATGGATAAGACGATCTCCACGTGTCCTCCCAATAATTTTACAATTCATGGGTGCAAAACGATAGTGTAGGGCGGATTCAATCTGCGTTAAAATTATTGAAATAAAATCACACAATCATTAAAACATTGCAAATTTTATGATTTGTTGGAGCAGGGTCCCACAGCTACAGGAAAAGCTGTTATTTTTGGTAGAAGATGGACAATTTTTGGAGGAAAGATAGTTTTGGCGATGCGATAAAGGTACGACGCCATAGTGCATTTCCCGCTGCAGATCGTGGGCCGAAAATCGCAACGGTTGGAACAAGAAAGTCAAAGGGAAATAGTACTTGAAGCGACTGAGAAGAGAGCTCAACCTTCGCATTTAAGGAAACGGTGATGACAAGAGGGATCAGCTACCCTCTTAAAGGATGAAGGAGTAATGGGACGAGGTATTGAAGACAAAGGACAGAAGAGGAGTGACCGAGGAAGTGGCACCTACACCCGCGATCAGCGTCAAAAATCATGGAAGACTGCAGGAAGCTGCGGTGTGACCGCTAAAGCAGCAGTACAAAGTACAGAAAGGCTGACTATCACAGTTAGGGTTTGGGGTTACTATTGGGATAGGCCCACAGTTTTGTATCACAGTGAGACCTTCGGGCCACCTATTTAAGCATGTATTTTGTATTATGAAGGGTTAGCTAGCTAGTTAGATAGTTGGCTGATAAGGTTGTAACTGTTGTCATCAATATAGTGAGACATTGAGGAAGAGTCAAGCTCTGGTTCTTTCTTTAAGTCTGTAGTTATCTTACTGTAACCAGTGGCCGGCTCCTTGAGCATGAATGTAACAATCCGCAGGGATTGAGAGAGAGAGAGAAAGAGTATATTGTAAGAAGAAAGCAATATAGGAAGATAAGAGATCTAAGAGAGAAGGGCTCCCAGTTGTGTGCGTGGATTTTCCTAGAAGATCTCAAGATGCATAAGAGGTTGCAACAGAACTGTGTTACTCTCTCAAGATATAATATAAACACAGTTCCCGTGGACGTAGCTTCCCCCCTGGAAGTGAACCACATACATCCGTGTGTTGTGACTATTTCATGTGATTGTGCTCTACTTATTTGCTAACTGTTATCTGTTACATGAACTTTACTTATCAGTTAATGAATGTATGTATGCTATCCTTCAGTTTACAGTAACATAGAAGGTTGAATGCAAGTTGAATGTGTCAAGTACTCTATATATGAGTTTATCAATGCTTGATTCACGACAGTAGCAGCTACTGTGTTAAGTGACTTCTGTACATTTAGTTCAGCGAGTTGAGTGTAATTGATGCTAAGCATGTTAAACTGTAGAAGCTTAAGTGAGGTTGTTTAACACCTTAATGAAGGTTAACTGAGCTATTATACCCTGGAAGGAATCCTCTGGACCTTGAGAGTTGATGAGTATATTGAGTCTTACTGTAGGAAATATCATAGCGTAGAAAGGGCGATATCGCACTGTCGGGGGAGCTGTGGTGTGAGATATCACAGGTTAAGAGTTGGGAAGAAGGGAAGGTTCACGCAGCGTCCTAGAAGCTGTGATGCGATAAGATTTAGTCCCATAGCAGAGTCAGCTAGGAGGAGAGAAATATCCCTTTTTGAGAGATTCAACTGGTTAATTAGAGTCAGAGAACCTGGGATGCTGCAGAACCTGGTTGAGGAAACCTGATTCTTCAACCATCCCATCTAGGATCACTTTGGGTGAGACTTCAGGCTGTTCTGCGATCTGTCACCAAAAGGGCCAGTGAGCTAGGGGTTTTGTTGGTACAATAAAGTAAACCCGAGTCTACCCAGAGAAGACCAACAAAGCGTTCTATCGCTGGTTTTGAACAAATTGAAGAGCTGATGTTCTGTTGGCATCCTACTAAAAAAGAACTTAACTAGTGGGTTGAGTCTAAGGAAAGAGAATTTGCTGAGAAAGAAAACAAGAGTCCTAGGCTGAGTACACAGGAGTGGTTACAGAAACATATCTTCACAGACCTACATGAGATATTTTTTGTGACCTACACAAATGAGTTGTATGATTGGTTGTCAAAGTTGACTGATAAGCATGTATTCAAGAAGAAAAGGAACATTGTTTGGACACCGGAGCTGATTCACACTGTGAAGAGCGTAGATAATCCCATTTCGTGGGCAGTAGACTTCTGGCTTGCGAGTTTTTTGGAATGTTTAATTACAGAGTTTGCAGTTGATCAAAGAAAGAGTTTCAGTGAAGCAGAGAGGTACTTCTTCAAGGGACACTACTACATTTTGACCAAAAATCCGACGGCCGTATTGTCGTATTTTTGACACTTCCCTGTCGCATGTACGACACTATGATTTTTTTTAAGCGTCGGTGGATTTTCATCTGTTATCCGACATCTTTCCAATATGTCGGTTAAGCGACAGCTCAGTTTACCGTTGGTTAAATGAAAAGCATCGGTTATCCGACACTTACCGGCCGTCGGTTAAGAGACGGTGACGAAATTGTTTTAAAAGCATTTACACCTACAGGCGTCGCTTAACCGACACCTACAGGCGTCACTTAAGCGATGGTATGGTATTTTTTTTTTAAAGCGTCTCTTAACCGACACCTATAGGTGTCGCTTAAGTGACGGTATGGTATTTTTGTTTTTTAAAAGTGTCGCTTAACCGACGCCTACAGGCGTCGCTTAAGAGACGCTATTGTATTTTTTATTTTTTTAAATATTGTGTTGTTTTTTTTGTAAGAACTCCACTGTGAAATATTTGATAAGAAATAGGACATTTGTCTTGTTGGGAATATAATCTTGTTGTCCATATGATGGGCAAGCAAGAATACACTTGGTCAGACTAATAAGTAACGTGTTGGGAATATAATCTTGTTGTCCATATGTAAGTCAAGAAATCAAAGGTACAACCTAACCAGACACAAAATCCTTTCTTTGAAGTTATTTTCTGTACAGTCTACTTGAAAGTTTTTGACATTAGTCACTGCACTTATGTGGTGGACACAGTATAAATATAGTTTTCAAAGAGAGATCTTTCTTTCCCACAATCGCAAAAGATGCAATGCCGTCTTACTCAGAAACACTTCCACAACACTGTAAAACCAATCTTAGATCTTTTAATTAACATTTCACAATACAAAAGAACAGAGTCAACGAGCATATGTCCTTTTTTAATTAATATATTAGTTATTTCCCTTATAAAATCCTACTTTAAAACTCAGCAAAATTACTACAGAGGCTGCCTGGGATTGTTCAGAACTTGATTACATTATATGTAATCATCCATATTATCATAGTCAGTGTATATCATTGAAGTCATCTATAACAAGAATTAAATTCCATTTCATTACTCTTAATGATATGAGGCTTAGGTAGACACTCATGAACCCAGATTGTTTAAGAGATGAAAATTGTTCAGTTACAAAAAGGGGTTACATTTTCATTATTGAGTTTAGTAAAGAATTTAATATTTACTGCACAAAGCAATACCAAGCATTTTACAAAGAAACCATGATGCTGAAAATACCTTGGAAAAATGAGAGATAACCAAATAAATAGCCATGGAGAATGGAAAAGAGACATTTGCACATCATTACCTCAAATAATTCATGCAATTCAGAGTCCTCCACATTACTATTAATATTTCACACAAATAATGTTCTGGAAGGATGTTCACCATAAGGATGCTCTCTCGGAACAGTACCAAGGCCATTTAGAATTCCATAGGTAACATTTCCATTTCCTACTAAGCTATCTAAGATTGACCTGTGTCAAAGACAAGTTACCATCAAAAGCCCTTGACTGGTCTGTAGAGTGATCCATTGCATTTCCTTAATTGTAGCACCTGTAAGAAAACTGAAACAAATGTCAAATCCATCATATAGTGATGGTAAGTGGACATGAGAATAATAGCAAGAATGCAGAACATAGTGACAAATGGTAAGTGCAGATGAAAATAACAGCAAAGATGCAGGTAATAGTGACAAATTCGAGCATTAAAAATTTTGATGACTGAAAGATAAAAAAGGTGCATAGGCCTAAACCAATGAATCATAATGAAGTATAAACAGAAAACCATCTAAAAATAGAACGTATCAACAAAATAATATTGTCTAGAGTTCCGGCAAACAGCATATACAAAACTTTCATGAAACAAAAATGTGTAAACAGACCCCAGCATTTGAACTGCTTACTGAAATTTGCATGCTCTTCGAGTCTAACTGCCACCATGAGTAGGTTTATCAATCAGAGACAAAAAATACTAATAGTCACTAACCTGGTGGTCCAGTCAAAAGAATTCGAGAACAAACAGTGACCAAATTTGACACATATTTGATATACTCTGGCCTCTTGAGAAACACATACATGGCATCCAATAGTGTAGTCTTTGTGTTATCTCTGTAACAGACAACCAGGTTAAATTGGCAAAAAGAACATAATAATAAGGGATTGTACCAACAAAAATAAGAAACCCAAAGATATTTAAAAAGCAGATAGTGCAATATCCACTCTAATCTCTTCAAAATATTTTAAAAACAGGGCAAGAGAGAAATGAGGCAAAGGAAGAAGTAAAGAATTAATCAAAACATTTAAGTTACATAAGGCTAATGTGCACAAACTCCTTTAACAACAAAATCGTTTACTCAACATCAAGCTAACACATTTTTCGCTTGCTTTTTAGATTATACAATTTGAAACGTCAATGTACTCAATTAAAAGCTTGCTTTTCAGATTATACAATTTGAAACGTCAATTGAATTAAAGGTTTCTATTAGTATCGTATTCAAATGAAAGGTCAATAGCTCTTAGCTCTTTATTCATTCTAGAAATTTCATTGTAAGTGTCTCTACTTTTCAAAAGACGGTGTCTGATGAGGTAAATGCCCAAATCAAAGCTAAAGGTTTTTTGCTTGTACAAGATGCCAAAAATGTATCTTGATTTTCTGTATAATATAAGTGTATTTTCGCGCCCCCCCCCCTTCCCAAAAAAAAGTAAACAAATATTAACCATTTCACAAAAAGCTTAAATTTTGCAAAGTTTTAATTGGAAGAAATAAGTCTGAAGTTTTTTTAGCCCTGAAAGTATGCAAATACCTTTCCTTTAATGATAACTAATTTTGTAGATTGACCTCCAGTTAACCATTCTCCTGTTCATCGTAATGTAACAAATGCTTCCATAATGGCATAACCTAGAGCTTTTAATGTTTAATCCCCTCGCCATGCAACAAATTCCTTGGTGCAAATTATCAACATATAGCATACAGCTCTTGGTGATCAACCTCCTTAGTAAAAATTAGAAAGCAGGTTACTTGGTGAACAACCTCCTCAGTAAAAATTACAAAGCAGGTTACTTGGTGATCAACCTCCTCAGTAAAAATTACAAAGCAGGATAATTGTTAGAAGAATAACATGCCTTTTCTTGATCACTACTAGAAGAGTAAGAGAAGAACAAAGTCCATCTCAATTTCCTTTATGAAGTCATGAGGAAATTTAGGTTTTCAAAAGAGGATCTCTTTGGTAAAAGAATATATAGGGAATCCCTGTGTTGCCACCCTAATCAATGGTATGTGATCTACTGGCTAATTTATTTGTGTTGTCAAGAGGTACTAGGGATTGCAGTCAACTTTCACCAACTGTGGAGCATATACCTGTGGCCACCGTGAGATAGTTTGCTTCATGAAATTTGTATTCAATTTGCTTCATAGTTGTTTTTGCTAGTGGTCCAATTTGCTTTGTATTTGTTTTTGCAAAGCAACCTGTGGGAGAGTTGAAACCATGATATTGTTAGTAGCTACCTAGGAATTATTGAATTTTTTTTACAGGCCACCATTGACTGGAAATGTCATAAGATAGGATAGTATAATTTTTTAATATCCAACTAATGGCCAAAAGAAATCTCAATAGGACATGGAACTAAAGACTGATACCAATCTGTAGGGGTGATGAAAAAATAGAATCGTAATTGTATAATTTCCATGTAACAATACCTTCAGCAGTCTAGTTATATGGTTGTTAAGGCATATGTTGGCTGCCTGGAAATTCAAGACTTCAAATTAATAAAGCCTCCTCATTGACAGCAGTCTCTCATCATCTAATTATAAAGAGAATGTGCATATATTTGATGTTAATATATGTCAACTGGTATTTGGGAACCTCTATCCTTAATATTCTATCAAACTCATAGCTCATGTTTTTTTAGAGAGCTTGTGAGTAGGTAGTTCACTGTTTTCTTTGACTGGAATTATATTCTGAAAATTCTTAGATTGTGAATCTTGTAAACTTATTACAAGATTCTTGCTTGGACTGGGTTAAAGAAGTCTTTCTCTGGAATGACCACCTGCTGATTTAGTTAATAAGCCTAATGGTGATTTAGACATTAAGTTGCAGATAAGGGCTTATCTTGTAATCACCACCTGGTTGTTGTTATCATATTTTGATGTAAGAGTATCTATCAACATAGGGTATGACAGGAACTGTAGGGAAGGAAATCATGACAAACAATGTAAATTGAATGATGGTGGGATAATTGACATGTTTCAGTGATCTCTTTCAGCAATTGATTGACATTAGTGGGGTTCATAACTGGGGTATTGTAGAACACAAAGTTCTTCAAGATCTGGGTTTAAATTGGTCTGATCTATATTCTGTTGTTTGTCACATTTTGGAAGTGTGGCAGAATAGGGAAGCTTCCCAAGTGCATGAGCTTATACTTGAAAGATATTGTTTTGTACTTGGCTGGATCACTCTATCAAATATTGATGTTAAGGAAGCTGGTGCTTTGCCATGGAGTCCTGGATTGGGCAGAGACAAGTTGCTTGAAATTGAATACTTCATAAGTTTTAGCAGAATTCTGTAACAATCTTAGATGCGAGGCAACTTATTGGATAGCCAGTGTTGCACCTGTGACAGTAGACAAGTCTAATGTGAATCCTCTTTCCAGGAATTCAGTTCGATTTGAACTAGTTCATCTTGTTTTCAACTCTGCAAATGAGAACTATTTGGTTGTAGCTGGGTATGAGGAATGCCAAGTTCTCACTGTCAATTCTCGAGATGAAATAACAGACCGTCTTGCAATTGAGCTTGCTTTGCAAGGTGCTTACATTCGACAAATAGCCTAGCTTCCTAGTTCTCAGGTTCAACTCATGGTGGTGACCAACAAGTTTGTGAATATTTATGACCTGTCCCAAGATAACATTAGCCCTATGCATTATTTTACGTTATTGGAAGATTCAATTATTGATGCAGTATTAGTACCCATCTTACATGATCAGCTAGTTCTTTTTGTACTATCACAACATGGCATGTTGTATAGGCAACAAATAGAAGTAGAGGGTTATATTGGAGCTCAAGTTTTGGCAGAGACTATCCATCTCCACGATAGAGATGTGCAGTCAAAAGGTATATCTTTGTGTTTCACATCAGCCTACAGATTACTTTTCCTCTCTTATCATGATGGTTCAACTTTGATTGGGCATTTGAATCCTGATGCAACATATATTATCAAAGTATCAAGTGTTCTTGAGGGTGATCAAGATGGTCAATTAAGTCCTGCTGGACTACATCACTGGAAGGATTTTCTTGATGGCAGTGGTTTCTTTGTCTACCTCTCTATTTTGAAGTCAAACTCTCCACTTACTGTGTCTCTTGGTCCTATGGAGCTGTGTGCACAACTTCTGCGATTGCCTGGAAGTCCATCTTCTCAATGGGTTGGCATTTCAACTTATAGGCCTCTCTCTAAGGACAAAAATAATGTTCTATAAATGGGCATATTTCTAGTTGAACTGTTGCAAAATCCCTCCCTGCTTGCAACTGTTCTAAGTATAGACTTTGGTCTCCCTACCATCTAGGTTACTCGAGTGCTAACACTCCCTTGAAAAGTTGGAGCCTTCCTATCTCGCTACTTCCATCCCTCTTCTATGTTTTGCTATATCTCTCTCGTTTCTATACTTTTAAAATATCTTGCACATATTATATTATGGAGAGGGAAGTTCTCCTCGTTCAAGACATATCTAACACTTCAGGCTAGAACCAGGTCCTATTAGAACTCATTAGTGGGGCATAGACACCAAAACAAGTATATTGCATTCCCTATATCCTTATATTATATATGTACAGATGTAATTCAACATAAAAATGCCTTCAAGCACTCTGTTCCTTTTCTTCCAAATGATCATTATTGGTCTAGCTGCCATAATGTAGAACAAATGGCTGTACTAGGCTACCAGCCAAACTTTATTGATGATTTTGTTTTAAGAATCAGAAAAAATGATTTTCAAGTTTGGATTAGTCTCAGAATTTCAAGAAATTTCTCGTTATAGGGACAAATTATACGACAGGATTCATTGAGAAATTAAATACGGTAATTGAAAATTGCAGTATCGAAATTTAGTTTTCAGAAAGAACAAATTTGTGGAAACTATTCGCTAGGGAAAGGAGTCTGGAAGGCAATTTTACAATTTAAAACCAGGAACTCAGGGGGTTTTCCAATACAGAAAATGATAACTTTATAAATCAATTTCTTCTGGAAAATATAAGCATGATCAACTTCCAATGGTGAGAGAAATGCCCTGGAAATATTATTTGTCACTGCTTCAATGAACTTCAAGCAATAACTCTTATCATGCTTGCAAGTGTAATTTCCGGTATCTCTTCTTTCCTGTAATGTTCTCAACTACTTAGAAAGCCAAAACATACTACCAATGTATCTGCAAAATGCTCGGGCTGCAACTTTGTTGTCTACATGGGTGTGCAATGTCAACTTTTATCATCTCTGTTCCTTTCCAGGGTACCTTCCACCCTAGATGTCTATTCTATGCCCTAGCAATGGTTTCATATTTCACCAAGAATACATTCTCTTCATACGCAAGCAGGTTGAAGCCACGTGCCAGTCAATGCTTCACACATGCTGTGGGATATGTTTTTGTTGTGG
>LPNX011045645.1:162715-184553 GCA_001517045.1 Pseudotsuga menziesii | reverse complement strand
TTCATGTCTCCAGAACTATAAAAACTTATCTCTGACAACATTCTCCACAGAGGTTCCAAAGTATGGACATCCATTGTGTGCCCTAACCATCATTCCGCTCTACCATGGACAAATATCCATAGATCACACATGTTTTTGTTACTTCTATTTATCAGTGAGCATCTCCATTGGGTGTCAAGTCCATAATGTGAGGTTTTCTCATTTGTAAGGAATCATAAAGTATAGGCAAATTTTATACTAGAAGAACATTGTTACAACCCTAGTAATGTAAAAAAGGCTTGAATCCCTGATAGTTTATTGGGACTAAGGTTAACATTAAAATTAGAGTTATGGGTGTGGATTCACATTTGTTTTCTAGAGGCCAAACACAGGTTTATACATAAAATTAAAAGAATAGACTCTAAACATTGGCAAAAAAATGTCTAGTTATAACTCGAATTTTGTATACCATCAAGGTACAGAATATGAAAATCGACAATATAAATCTAGATGCAGATTTGTGAATCAAATTTTTGATCTAGCTTGTACTCATTAGGGTTATTTGCCAACAAGTAATCACAATTTTGAGACACATAAGGAACTTCACATTATAAATCTTAGCACCACAGGTGAACGGATATCAAGCATTAAAACATTATTTTTATTTGAAATTTGTGATTTAGGGCTCTTTTAGGTAGGAAATTTAATCTAACCAAAAATAAATAAATAAGAAAATTAATTTTGTGCTTTCAGAATCCCTACAAGAGTTCAGGAGAAAGCAAAAACCATGACCCTCTTGCTTGTGCAGGCCAAGCACTAAACACTTTAATGTAGTGATGATTGTTGGGAAAAGACAGGGATTTGGAGAATTTAAATTTAACCAATATGATATATCATATAATCACCACCTAGATCAAGGTGACATAGGTCCAAATTCGACATATTGATCTTACATGCTCTGTGAAATTTGAGTTATAAAATGACTCCATGTGAAATGAATTAGAGTCTGAGGCCACCAAAACCAAATGAACATCAAGGACTGAAATAAGTCCATTTGAGGGTCTAAGACATAAGAAAATAGATCTGAGTCCTTTAAATAAGTAATGTAGAGAGAGAGTGTGGGAAACAAAATCCAACAGAGAAAAGTTAAAAACTTCAATGAGGTTAAGCAAGTGTATAAGTGTTGTTTACAGTAAGTTAATTGTTTTCAATCTGCTTTTACAACCATCACATTCTTTCATGCGTCCATAGAGCACAATAAGGAAGTTGATTCCCTTTCCAACGCTGATCTTACACTGGAAGCTGGAACTTGGAAAGTGCTGGAATCAAGGGATGGACAAGTTCTGGAATCTGTCGATATTTCCATGTCCAAACATATTACTGGTTTCCTCTTCATGGTGATAACATTCTCCTTGGGCTGGGGGATGGGCAATAAGTCACTTCAGATATTTCATGTACTTTTGTATCATGATGCCTATAAATGGGACTCTGTGCTATGTTGGAGATCCCTCTATGTATCTCGTTTGAAACTGGTGACAACTCATTATAGCTTTAATGCTGGTTGATTAGGCTTATTTTGAGATTTGGAGATCACGCTTTAGAAGCGCTCCAGCAAGACTTTCTTTATGGAACATTTAGGCTTTGATAATTGGAGACCATTTTTTAAATGGTTGCAAAATGTCTATGCATGTACAGAATGTAATTTCTCCTCTTGTGAATGGAATTTATGATTTTTTTCAAAGTACAAAAAAGTGTACAAGTGTTTTGCTCAAATTGAAATTGGAAAACAAATAGATAACTTACAGAATCCTAAATCTCATCCTTGACTATATAAAATGGATCTTGAGCTGCAGACATTTTGCCACAGCCACAACTTCAACAACAACAACGATCGGCAATTATTCTTTTCCTTTTTTCTTCTTTTCAATATTAACTTTGTGACTAAATGTATGTCTTCCTTTGTGTAGCTCCTGAAACACACGAAACTTGTCAAAATTCCTTTATTAAAATTACGTATTCCACAATTTTCAAGCATTCACAAATTTAGTAATAATGGAAATGAAATAAAGAGACTAAGAATTAGTAAATAAAATTTATGTTAATGTATTCATTAATACAAGGAAGGATTTCCCGAAAAAGACAGTCCATTTCTCTGACCTAACATCATCAAACTTGAAAAAAATTTATGATGCAGAAGCACAGATCTGACAGTACAACAGTCTCTTCAAGCAGAAATTTTATTGCTGAAGAATTGTTATGAAGCTGGAGTCCCTCATCTCTTCCCATGCTCGGGTTCAAACTAGCCACCATCCTGTGCAGTGAAAGGAGGTATACTGCTGGTAGGCCCGCTGAAGCCAATGGGAAACAAATTCATGTGGGCCAATGATGGATTTTCCGGACCTGCATTTGATTGCCAAAGATGGACATGGATTTAAACAAGAACCAATTGGATGAAAATGTTGCCTATTGGAGAACAGTTACTGATACCACAAAAAAGAGTTAGAATGATAATCAAAGGCAAGCCAACCCCAGTTCATCAAGAAGCTGGAAAATATAAAAGCTGAGCATACAATTCACTGGGCAAAAGAGGAAAGCTTTGCAGTTTGTGGATCATTTCCTATTTGGAAACTTTATGGGGGCATGGCCAAACCTCAAAACTTCTCGATTCTAGGATCCAGAGACATTGTGCCTCCCAGATGAAACGTAGTTCAAAGTTACTCTTGTGATAAGGATTTCTTTGGCTTTCACTTTCAACTCAAGGAAGATCATGATTTAATCTCCCACTGTGGTCTGTGGTTTCTGGGCACAGATAGGTTGTATCTCAAATTTCAATCGTTGGTCTATGGATCTTGATCCAGAGGAAGAGATTCTGTCCTCTGTCCTAGTGTGGATAAGACTACCTCCTCTGCATAAAACAGATTAAAATGGCCAAGAAACTCTGCATAAAAAAATGTCACAAAGCAGAGGTGTAGAAAGCAGTAGGGACAGTCTATTCTTTTAAATGCATAGATAGATACACCCACAAATACATAGATTGCACAAAATTCTAGGAGAGGTATGTTCCTTTTTTTTGTGTGAGGGAGATGCCTAACCTTAATGCTATCCATTGACATTAGGGTTTTCTTTGAATAATCCCTACAATACAAGAAATTCTTTCCTTTCATATCAAGTTAGGATCTGTGTAATCCCATCTCATAGTGGGAAAGAAGAGATGAACCCACATCCTAAAACCTAAAACCCAAGTACAAAATCACAAAAACCCTCAAAACCCTGATATCTTATTCCACAAAACAAGAGGAACCAACATACCCAAAAAGGCCATGGGCCAAAGATGCAAGGAAAAGGGTTAGATTTCGAGGTATCCACTTGGTCAGATAAGTGCCAAAAGATGAAGAGGCGGTGCCAATAAGATCCAGCCGAGTCGCAATCCACAGAGCTGCCTTGAAACAAAAATATATATGGAGAAAAATATATATATATTTTATATATCCCGACTGCCTTTTGCGTTGCTTTGTTTGCATGCAGTGAAAATCACTTGTAGGATGAAACAGGCACAAAATGAAGTAGAATCCAAACATATAAACAACGGAAAGATGGCCTTCCCTACGTCCCCGTTAGCATTAAATGTGACCATTTCCTAGCATTTCATGTCATGTCCACATTTTAGAGTTGCGGTGTTCTTGTCCACTATTAATTTTCTATTTTCAAATCTCATCCATCTTCCCACACATTTGTGTTACTTAGTAGTGGTAGTTATCCATCTTATAATTTTAGGACTAAATCTCATCAAATCTAGCGGTTATGAGCAATTTCCAGTTTCTAAATTATTTGAAGGTGGATTATATAGATTATTATGTATATCTAAATAAAAAGTTTTTATGTGATTATCTTAAATATAAAAATATGTTAAACAATTTGTTTTTTTTTTTTGAGTTTTTGTTGAGTTATTTTGTAGAAATAAGTTTAGATTAATAAAAAAATATTTTTTGGCAGAGACTATCCATCTCCACGGTAGAGATGTGCAGTCAAAAGGTATATCTTTGTGTTTCACATCAGCGTACAAATTAATTTTCCTCTCTTATCATGATGGTTCAACTTTGATTGGGCATTTGAATCCTGATGCGACATCTATTAGCAAAGTATCAAGTGTTCTTGAGGGTGATCAAGATGGTTAATTAAGGCCTGCTGGTCAATTAAATTCAATGTTTTTTGTAGTCACCCTAAGAGGATCATAGTTCCATATTACATCTTTATTGAAGTCCTAGGAGCTTAAAATATTTTTATCCTTCCTGTTATTTAAGGCATAAAAATCAAAACTGAATTGGACACCTTCCTGATGTATTCTAGGATGAAGATTCATGCTCATGATTTGTGAATATAATCATGTGTATGGACCTTGTTAAGGTCAGATTACCTCATATTTTGCTACAAGTTGAGGGTTGTGAGGATAGTTTATAACAATAAAAGTACTATCTGAGGTGATATATCCTTAGGGATCAATATTACATTGTATTTAAGCTAAGTTATGCTCTCAATCCCAAATTAGTTACTACACATTTAGTATTAGGGTACACATATGACCCTAATATGAACCAGATATATGATACTAAGCCCTATATTAGACAAATAAGGTGATAGGGAACATATCGTCATCATCATAATCATCATCAATCTTGACTTAGTGAACAATGAAGGGAATTTGACACTTTACAAAATGATAAGCAACACTTTCTAAAATTGTATAAATATGCCACCATAATTGTATTGATAAAGGAATTTAGACTAGAGACCTTGTATCAAATGTATTATAACGAGACCACGATAACATATTTAGTGGATATACATGGTATCTTCATGGAAAACACTATTAGTAACGTAACATTGCACAATTTGACTAGTCATAGATTACCATATGACAAGTTGGGCCTATTATTTACAAAGGATGGAAATGAAGCAAATTAAACTTTGCATGACTTGAAGATTCCCGTGCTAAAATAAAAAATGATGTAAAAGTCAACATACCAGAATTGCAGTTCATACTAAATAAGAAAAAGATATATATCCAGTCAAAAGGAAAAGAGAAGGGGAAAAACCATACTTTCCAACAAACATGATATGACCCTATTTGATGAAGATGAAGATGACCATGAAAATTGAAATTAAATGTTTATATTTCTTGACAACCCCTTGAAGGAGAGAAAAGGCGTCATCGCTTAAAAAGTTAAAAAAATTATTAACCACCGCACCAATTCTAGGAATTGCTGACCCTAATAAAGATTTTATAGTATGTACAGATGCATGCAATGACGTTTTAGGTGGAGTATTAACTCAGGAAGGACATGCCATTTCTTATGAGTCTAGGAAGATGAAGGTTCATGAGAAAAATTATGCAACCTATGACTTAGAATTAGCTGCTTTCATACATGCCTTAAAAATGTGGTGTTATCATTTAATAGGAAGGAATTTTATACTAATGACATACAATAAAGGATTGAAATATCTGTTGGATCAACCTAACTTGAATGCTAGGAAAGCTAGGTGGCGAGATTTTCTTAGTGAATATGATTTTGAGATTCAACATATTAAAGGAAAGGAGAATAAGGTTGCTAATGCATTAAGTAGAAATGCAAAGCTGAATTTTACAGCAGCCATCAGCACTTATAAGACAGACTTGGAAGAACAGATGGAATTTGGAATAGAACAAGATGAAAATTATTGAAAAATTACAAGAAAAAGTAAAATAAAATTTAATAGAAAGTCTAAGTACAGGGTACAGTTTGAATGAAAAATGATTATTATTGTATAAAGATAGATTATACGTACCTAATGTACCTAAGATTAAGTTGTTAATTTTAAATGAAGTTCATAAAATTCCTTATTCAGGGTGTCCGGGTTATCAGAAAACCATAACCATGCTAAGAAAGGATTATTTTTGGCCAAACATGAAAAATGAATTAGAAGAATACATTGCTAGGTGCTTCGAATGTCAGCAAGTAAAAACTGAACATCAACATCCAGCTGGACTACTTCAGCCATTGCCTATTCCTAGCTGGAAATGGGAGATAATTAGCCTTGATTTTATCACAGGATTACCTAGAAATCAAAACTTAAATGACTCAATAATGGTATTTGTTGATAAGTTGAGTAAATCCACCCATTTTATACTTGTAAAAACTACTTATAAAGCTGCAAATATTGCTGATATTTTCTTAAAACAATTTTTTCGGTTGCATGGGATACCGAAGGTGATAATTTCAGACCGATACCCTAAGTTTACAGGTTACTTTTGGAAATCTTTGTTTAAAGGGTTAAATACTACATTAAAATTTAGTACCTCTTTCCATCCTCAAACCGATATATAGACTGAAAGAGTAAATCAGGTTTTAGAGGATCTACTCAGAATGCATGTAAAGGAGCAGCTAGGTAACTAGAAAGATTATTTACAGCTGGTAGAGTTTGCTTACAATAATCATTATCAAGATTTAACTAGATATAGTCCCTTTGAAATTTTGTATGGAAGGAAATGATATACTCCCATCTATTGGAGTAATCCAGTGGATAGGTTAGTATTAGGACCTGAATTACTAAAAGAGATGGAGCTAATTGTAAAAAAAATACAAGGTAATTTGAAAATTGCGCTAGATCGACAGAAAAGCCAAGCAGACCTTAAACGAACTCCAAAGGAGTTCTAGGTAGGTGAACATGTTTTTATCAAGGTGAGACCTAAAAAGAGTTCTCTAAGGTTAGGTAGCTATGCTAAGCTAGCACCTTGTTATTGTGGTCCTTTTGAAATACTGTCCAAGATAGGACAAGTAGCATATCAGTTAGCTCTACCACCAAATCTAAGAGTTCACAATGTTTTTCATATTTCCGTATTAAAAAAGTATGTGCATGATGCTACTCATGTTATTAATTGGAATGATGTGCAGGTGGAACTCGAAGGATATTTTTTGGTGGAATTGGATTGTATCCTCGAAAGGAGGGAGATCTCACTTCGGAATCGCGCCATTGGTCAGGTGAGGGTGCAATGGAAGCACCTTAGTACAGAAGAAGCCACTTGGGAATTAGAAAGTCTTATGTGGGATGCATATCCAATTCTATTTCAGGGGAACTCTGAGGACAAGGAATAAATACCATCAAGGATGATGTTATAAATTAAGGAGGTGTGTATGTCACATGCCCCAATTTGCAAAACAATTTAATGTTATTGAGGAACATTATGTTATATTTTATGCTAAGTTTGTAATTGATGACCAAGTGGGGTCAAGGATAATTAATGTATTTCATAATATTTTATTAATAAATAAATAAATGATGAGACAACAACTTAGGGAAGCTGTTATAAGCGTGTTAACTGGTCACTTGGTGGAGGAGACTAGGTGGAGAGTACACTGAAAAGTGGTAGCATCCTCAAACTACTTCTAATGTTGCAGGTCACAACTTCCCTATATTTGTGGTCATGATTCCCCAAGAAAGTTGAATTGGAGCAGGTGGCTCACTAAGTAAAAAATGACCTAGAAGACCTAGGCATTGTTATAAAACTTCCCATTGAATACAACTAAGGCTGCTCATTCCAGAAATGTGATCATTTAGTGTGAATGAAGTGCATATGAGAAATTCAATGGAGGGGACTTATTGAAGTGAGTTTGAGGGGTTAACTACTGAGAACTGAACTTATGTAGCTGTTAGGATGAAGTTCTTGCCGCTATAAGTAGGACTGAATTATAGCTATAATTTGACCAGTCAGGTGACAGAAGGTCTTAAGGATACATCCTTCAGCCAGTACTCTACTAGGAGGGGTAGGAAACAGGCTCGAGGGTCCTGAGGAAGTGCAGACTAAGCTTTCTCCAGGAGTTGGTTGGGAGGAATAGCCTCCTTAAGCTATTGTCACCTCATCATTTGACAGGTTTTATTTGTTCACTTTATTTATAATTTATTACTGTTTTCAACAAATGTTTATTAGTTTTTCAAAGATATGCATGTTAGTGTTTTGTTAGGGATTCTGCAGAAATGAGCATTGTGTATTGATAAAATTAGTGATTTGTAGATTAGTTTTAAAACAGTAGTATTATTGGTAAATGAAAAGTAAATAAAAATAAATTACCACACTGTATTTTTCCATGCCTTGTATAGGTAGTACTCTAGTACAGCTGGTTGATTAAGTAGATGTTATGATTGTTTATCAATTCTGAATGAAAAATGCAAATGATTTATTTTATAGCTTGTATGTGATTCATTCCATAGAATAGTAGTACTTTCTCTATCTACTGAAAGTATCTATATTAACAAATTTAGAAAAAGAACTGAATATATATCATATTTATTAGTAGTCATACTAATCACAGAACTAATCTTAGTCTTAATATTTATCTAAACATAATAGATAAAGTTAAATAAATAAACATAGGAACAGTAAGACAAAATATTACTTAGGGGCTTAACCTAGCTATTACTACTTAGGTCTTAAAATAAATTATTCTAAGTACATATATGCATTCTGTACTGGAAACAAATGTTTTACTGTAAACCTTAAAGAATTTACCTAGGGTTTACGAAAACAGGTTTTATCTTTGTTTACAAACTTACATAATTTTACTTTTAATACAAAATTTAACAGCTGTAAAATTACATAAGGTAAAATAGAAAAACAGAGTTAAAATTATTCCTATAAAATCCATCTCATTGAAAAACTATAGGTTATTTAAAGAAGAAAATAATAACCAATCTGAGAGAAAATCAAAGTACCAATTTCACCTAATAACTTGGTATAAATTCAAACAGTAAATCACTATAAATATTCCATTTTAAATGAAATTATAAATTACATAACATTGTCAACATTTTAAATAGAAATGAAATAAAACAAGGGTAATGGCCTATGGCCTTTATAAATATCGGTTGAGGCTTAAGCCTGCTTAAAATTAAACTATACAATTTAAAACAAACAGTAACAAAAAATGGTAACCAATACTCCCATAACCGTATAATTCCTTTACAATTCTAATTGAGCAAAACTACCAGTAAAGACCACGTAAAAGTTACAGCAATCAAATAGTGGTCGAACTTGTATCATTATGGCTTAAGCCAAAAGTAAAACTTGAAGGTTTTACATCATCATAGGCCGTATAGGTCTGTCATAAACCCTTAAGTCACGGCTGTGGTAGCCTTATTCATTCTTGTACTAAATACCCTTTAGGTTTTTAATATAAAACAAAATAACAAGAAGTAAACTAACAGTAAAAACCTAAGCTGAGTCCTTAACTAGTAGTAAAATATCCTCATCTTCCAACCATCATTACTCATTGCAAGAGAAAAACCCTCAGTGAAATCCGAGGATTACTAGGGTTCGCGTGGCTGAGTTTTGGGTAGAGATGAACAACCAGCTAAACCCAAAGTGCCAAAAAGAAATGAACCTGCACTAAGAAAAAACTCAGTTGGTTAGAATTATATAAATAAAATAAATGTCTCCAAACTTTAACTCAAATTCAAACATGGAAGGGTCATTTACCAGCTGGTTGTACAGATGGAAGAAGTTGTGGAAGCCAGCCACCAGAGACAGTTTATTGTCACTTTAAAGAGTAATTTCGGAAGCTAAATAATGCCGAATGTAACTAGAAAACCGTTATTTTCTTTCACAAAAACCAACTCGTATGTTTTGGTTAGAAAACAACCTACAAAATGCAGGTGTGTACAGGATTACGAAGGCCATGAGCTCGCAGCTCGGCCAAAATAGATGAAGGAACCCTCACTCTATGAAATGAAATGGGTAGGGTTTAGTTTTTAAGTCAACTATCTCGTGGATAAGACCATCTCCACATGTCCTCCCAATAATTTTACAATTCATGGGTGCAAAACAATAGTGTAGGGAGGATTTAATCTGCGTTAAAATTATTGAAATGAAAACCCATAATCATTAAAACATTGCAAATTTTATGAGTACTAGTAATGCATTGAACTTTAATCATTTAGAAACCTAATCTATCAACTTTAGATTTATGAAAAGGTTATTCTTTAAAGAGTTTGTTGTGGGTCATGATAGGGAAGGCTCTTTGTTAACTATGTTCTATAAAACATAGATAAAAGACATACTTTCAACTAGGACTAAAATATTAACCCATTTCTTTAATGCATTTTGTTTTTGGGAATGCTAGTAAATGTAGTCCTTAGACGATTTAAGAATCTTAGTCTAAATCTAACAACCTGTTAATGAGTAAAATGATGGAAGTAAAAGTGGTTTTGGGTTATTTATTGAAAAAACATTGTTGACAAAAACCCTAAGACAAGGGTAACTATGATAGACCCCAAACGTTGTTGAGTGATCTAAGCATTTAGCTATGCACTTTGTTTCTCTCTATTTAAACTTTAGATTACAATTACTGTAAGCAGGAATACAAGCATTCAGTAAAATTTTAATCATTTTCATCCAATTGAATTGAGGACATTCGATAGTATTTGATCATGCAATTTTAACTCATGCACATGTGGTTTTTTTTAAACATCATTATGGAATTTAGACAATAAAAATTAAGATCAACATTACCTCTTATGGATACAAGCTGCATTTAAACATTCTAAAGCTAGCATCATAAACATGCTAGAGAAGTATCTTCTTGACTTGAATATAAATATTATTATTTTTACTGGAACTTATGCTTACCTACAAAACCCTATAAAGAACCATCAGTCCCACTGTGTTAGCTTAAAGATAAGTAAGCCCCGATCTTACATAAGATATTTTCCCTACTTGACAAAAGAAATCAATAGTATACTTAGCATTAGCATAATACAAATCTCTTTCTACTTTATGGAACCAAATTTACAACTGCTAAGCTGAAAACAACACTAACACAAATTTTAAAGTTAAGCCTATATATTATACAAAATATTATAAATAAGTAACTCTTTGTTTCTCTTACAAACTGTTTTATTATCTGCTAACCGTTAGTGGTACTTTAGCGGTGACTTTAGACATTTTATGTCACATGAAAATTTTTAAAATTTTTACGAATTTTTGAGTTATTACATCTCCACTGCATAATTCCCTTATCCAAGGGAGATTCCATATACACTCTACAACACCTCCATGCCTAGAGGGTAGTGCATCATACCCAAGTATTTCATCTCGAACTCGGCGCGAAGTATCATTCTTGCAACTTTAAAGAGTTCCTCTTTTCCTGTCAGGAACAGGTCATCGACATATAATAGGATCATCACTGGTCTTCTTCCTTCAACCTTGAAGTAAATGTTGGAATCCTCTTTTCTCTTAGTAAATCCTAGAGCCATCTGTAAGTTTTCCATCATGTCATACCATGTTGAACCTTTGTATCTTTTGCAGTCACTCCCTCAGAAGTGGAGCATCATTCTCCCTCCACCTTTTGTACTCTATGTATTGAAACATTCTGTAATGGAGTGACAAGTAGCTTCCTATGCTACTAATATTCTATGTATCCATCTAACTGGATACCAATATCCTCTATATTGAACTTTGTTTGAAAAGGTCTTCTCGCACCCATCTGTGAGCTTGTCATCCTATATAGGATTTTATCTTCAATCTTGTAGCAAAGGTTAAGATCTTCCTCATTCTAGGTGATATTCAAGATCCTTATGTAACTGTATCTTCTATTCCATGGGTGCCTTCTGAGATCGTACAAGGCCTTTTTTAATGTGTACACATGATTCTTCCTATCATGTGTCTCAACTCCTAGTGGCTGCTTTATGTATACTTGACTCGTCACGGGTGCCAATGTCTCTTCGTAGTCTATGTATTCTTTATATGAGAAGCCTCATACTATGAATCTTGCCTTTTATCCTACGATGTTGTCATCTACCGCATTTTGGATCTTGTATATACATATGAAAGACACTACAAAATTCCCTTAGACATCATTCTCCTTGAACTAGTACTCTTTGATTATAGTCTCATTCCCTTTCTTCTTGTCTACTTCTTCATAGTTAGAAGGATTTGCATCAATTATGTTTCTCAATAGTGTCAAACAACTATAGTGTGTCTGAGTCCTCTTGCTTTCTTTGGAAGTCTCTTCATACTATTCTTCATCTTGGATTATCTCTTGTGCCCAAGGTGGTATTTATCTTCGAGGTCGATCTACCATTCTCTTTATATTATTCTAAAGCTCTTTCTTTCTCTATGGTTTCTTTGACCCGGGAATATTCATGTTCCTCTTTTGAACTATCATCACCTTGTTATTTGGAACAAGTCTCATCCTTCTTTTCATGTAGCCAATCTTTCTTACAAGTCAAATGCACCAGTTGTATGGTTAGAAATATTTCATAATGGAAAATTCCTATTAATAGAGATATAATCATGCAACTATTTTAGCCAATACAACATTCATCCATATCTCGTATATATAGAAACTTTCTAGATTCCTTCCATCTCTACCATAACATTATTGATATTGTGCACTAATCCCAATATGTCAACAAAGAGGTTTCATCCTAGATAAGTAGCAATGGAGTGTTGTATAGCACTATAGGATACTTACCCATAAAATGCATGTCAGTAGTATATTGTTCATTAATGCATACATTCTATCATGCATAATACATTTCAACACTAAACAATGCCATATAAACAACTAGATATATAGGAAAAGACAATTCAAATAATTATCTTTATTTGTTTCATGGGTAGACTCCTTCTTGAGCCTTCCGATCTTCTTCATTTATAACATCATCATTTCTTATCCAAACACTAATATGGAAAAGAGGTTCTTCAAGAATTGAGTCCTTCATATTCCTTATCGCTTGAGGGATCTTCTTTGAATCATGAGAGATTGATCTTTAGTTTCTCCCATCTTCTTTTCTCTTATTATGAGTCAAGATTCTTCTTATGTGAACTCTTCCCATAGTTTTCTAAATGTAATCACTTACTTTTGATACACATTCCTCGAATGAATAAATCCCATGTTCCTGGGAGTCCATTTAAGGTGGTTACAACAATATATTATTCTTCTTTGATTGCTTCATCATAGAATCGAAAACTTTGTTTTGGTTTCTTCAAGGATGACACATGAGGGATGAGATGATATTTAATAGAATTTGCAATGATTCTCTTGTCTATATCCTTAGCCTCATCTCCCTCTGGCTCTTAGAACTTCTTTACTGAAATACTACTCTAAGTCAACTTCTTCAAGGATCACGGAGTTCCTATACTTCCATACTTGGAATTTTTTTAGCTTCACCAAGATTGTCATCAAGCTGGTGTGATTAGTCATTTTGAAATGAGAACCTCAAATGTGAATAGAAAAAATTTAGATCTTACCGATTTAAGGTATCTGTCCTCATTCTGGAGCTGGTTGATCTAGGGTTTGTTAGAGAAAACCTAATTTTCAAAAATTTTAATTTCAAAATTATGATTAGATATAAATATGGTCCTATTCAAGGAAACCTATCCAATGTACTCCTTTTCTGAAAATAGTGGAGGGAAGCTCCAGGAACAGGAAGCCGTAGTTTTCCAATTTTTTCTGCAGAAATGACTGATATTTTTTTTTTGTATCTCTGAAGTTTATGATCCTTAAAGTATGAAGCTTCTCATTATGATACCCGGCTAAGTCTTATTTGCAACCCCATAGGATAGAGCATAAATGGATTCTCCAAGTGGACTTATGTTGAGTTTCCCAAGATTACTATTTTTGGGATTGTTTAGCATAGAGAAATTGTACATACGTCGATGTGTCAATGTTTCACATTCTGGCCTGAAAATATTACCACAGAAACTTCATTCCGTTCCTCGCCTAATACATTCAGAGAAATTTCATTTGGACCTTCCTATCCCGAGATATAGCAAATATCCCTAGGTCACATGTTTATGACTGTATTCTGGAGGAGGTTGGAACCCTTATTTGGAAGAACCATATATCCTGAAGTATAGTGAATATGAGGTTTAAATTTTTACATAGTGTACGGAACGAATGTTTCTTCATCTTGTAAAACTTTTGTCTTTTGTTCCTTCTCCAATCTCATGTTATAGTGAAATTTATAGGATTACTAAATTCAATCCTCTAGGGTTTTCAAGCATGAAACCCTAATTTCCATTAACTGCCATTGCAGTTGTATTTCGGTTGCACATTGAAAATTATTTGATTCAAAAACTGCTACCACCAACATATGTGCCCTAGTGAGGTGATTTATCCTATCCCTCTTTTCTTGATGATCTGTGGAGAGAACACCTTCAACTAGGAAACCCTGGTTCCTGCAGCTGTACAGTGCCTTCTTTCAGAGAGGCTCTCATACCATGTTAGATTTTTATCATTTAATCAATATGATATAGGATCTTATATGAGAGAATAACATGCACAAAAATAATCATAGGAGACAATAGACACAAAGAATTTTCCTCGTGGAAACAATAAAGGAAAAAACCCTACAACTTCCTCAGAGATAGAATGAGCACCAAAAGTAAAGGTAAAACCCAAAGATACAAAGATGATATCTGACAACTTATCTATCTCTCACTTGTGCGAGCTAATCCTCTCTCACTCTTGAGCTACTACTGAGTGAGTTGTGCTTCAAATAGTGAGTCTCACTCTCTATTTATACTTGTTTTCCACTTGACAATTACTCTATAGGTCCGACCTCACTAGGAGAGTCTAATAACCGTAATACAACTCAATTGTGGGGACTATTTCCTTGACTTACAACAGAGGGTTAACCTGAATGAATTTACATGAATTTATTTTATTAATGACTCTTCGAATCATAGGAACAAACATCTCAGTCAGGGTATAATGAAATACAATAAGAAACAAGTAAATACATTCTGAAGTTACAAATACATCAACAATGCAACAGTATGGTTCTTCTATGCATGTGAGCCTCTCAATGTCCTTCTACACTGATGAACCTGTATGTTTCTTCTGGATGGAAAAGGTTGAGAATTATCAATTTTTTTCTTATATGGGCCAAGTGGTTGATCATTTGCTATCATCAGGTATCACCGTCCTGGAATTTTGTTGCACCACTCTATAGGGAGTGAATCTGTGATAGAGATTGAAACATGCTCATTTTGATATTGGGACCTGGTTCTCCTTCTGTATTCTATATTCCCAGTAGTATCCCTAGTTGTATAAATGAGATTTTGAGCCCATATAGGCTTAGGCTTTTGGTTTGGAATGGATGTTGGATCTAGATCTAGAATCTCAGGAGGTTGGGACTCAATAACAAGATCATGTTGGTCTTAATCCTCTTCATATGAATCTGAAACATGTAATAAATCATCATCATCAAAAATGCGAGGAAGAGTGTTTATACCTTCGTGTGCTTTGGATGGTGGTGCATCACACAACTGCTATTCTTCAAACTGAAAACTTCACTCAATGAAGCATTTCCTAGTTGTAACCTCCATCAACTTGTATGTTTTTCCATCTTCTACATATCCTAGTAGAATTCATTCGCTACTTTGGGCTTGGAAGGCCTTCCTCTTGTCAAGAGGCATTCTAGCCCAAGCTTTGTAACCAAAAACTCTCAAATGAGAGACATTGGTCTTATGCCCATAAAATGCTTCGAATGAAGTGGACCCAACCACTGATTTATGATGCACTCAATTCTGCAAATAAGAAGCACAGTTTACAACTTCTTCCCAAAGATAAGGAGGGAGATTCTTACCATGGAGAAGGCAGGTTTCCGTCTCCTTCACTGATATGTTCTTCCTCTCAGCCACACCATTTTGTTGTGGTTTGTATGGAACTAAGTGTTCCATTCGAATCCCCTCTTCTTCAAAGTAATACCGAAACTATCTTTTGATGTACTCTCCTTCTTTATCACAGCTTATGGAATTCATTTTCTTACTAAAACTATTCTCAACCGTAGCTCTAAAAACTTTAAAAATCTTGAAAACTTTTTATTTATGTTTCATAAAGTAGATCAAAAAATACCTAGAACAATCATCAATAAAGGTGAGGAAGTACGAGCAACCATTAATGGAGTTTGTAGGAATAGTTCCAACCACATCACTATTTATCAAATCAAGTATAGAGGCAGCTCTATGTTCCTTCCCAACTTCATACCTCTTCTATGGATGCTTACCTATCAAGTAGCCATAACATATTCCATATGAAGTTTGGATGAGAGGCAAACCTTCAACCATTTTATCATTGTGGAGTTGCTGGTGATATTTGAAATTGAGATGGCCAAATCTCTCATGGCAAATATTTCTGGTGTTGTTAGCATAAGACAATAAATATGGATGAGGTGAAGTAGGAAAAAAATGTGAGAAATCATAATATTTAGTAGAATGATTTGCAATACCTTTCACTATAATCTCTCCAGTAGATTTTTATATGATCTAAATTGAATCTGAGTGAAATGTAACTCTCTTGGGAGAGAGGGTATGGGTCATATGATAAACAAACAACAAATTAGCTAAAAAGGAGGGAACATAGAGAACATTTTTTAACTCACCATGCTTGGTTTTAACCAAACCTCTTACTTTTGCTCGAATTTGGGAATCATCTCTGTGAATGTTAGGCCCTTTTGACAGTGTGAGGATGGAGGAGAATTCTTTGGAGGAAACCATGTGATTGGATTCTTCAAAATCAATTATATATTTTGTTGACTGAATAAGGATAGCCTTAAATATATGGCACCTTTCATCATCTTCTGGTTGTGTTCCATCACCAGACTTATTTGCTATTTGTGGCAAAGCAATGTTATTCTACTTGTGGAGAGCAGTCAGTTGGTCAACTTGATTTTTCATATGAGAGTTGTTTGGATGAAAACCCCTCATACAATAGGGATACATATTATTTTCAAAATTCTTTTTCTTCTTAGAACCCGAAGCTCCTTCAGAAGTCTTCTGATTCTCTTTATGCTTCAAATCAGCTTCTTTAGGCTACTTACCCTTATATTTCCATTTAGCTTGCACTTTGGTAGAGTCTGTCACAAGGAGGGATTTATATTTGGAAGTCTTGAAGACTCCCATCTAAACCAACTTCTCTTTCTCCCGTATTAAGGACTCGACAAAGGAATCAAGTGAGGGAATATTCCAATTGGGAATGGAAGATCTTCTGAAATGGAATATTGAGACAAATATAGAATACTCAGTACCTAGTTTGAAGATTATGGAGAGCACATGTTTCTTATCCTTTCTTTATGTTATGCACTGCCTGCATTGAAGTGTAAGAGACTTGAATTTAGTAAAGAATTGACAAATGGTCTCGAAGCTACTGGGATGCAAGTCTATTAACTTGTTTTCTAGAATGTGTCCTCAAATATCATATTCCTTTCCAAACAATAATGCAAGCTTCTCCCAAGATTCCCTGGATTCCTCAAACCTTCAAGGTGGAAGAGGATATCATTGGATATGTAATTATATAGATAACCAAAAGCTTCATTTAAGTGATTCACAAGTTTTTTTTTCTCAGCTGGATGATGGGGCTCGACCTCCCTTCCAAGTGTTATCCTGAAGTAGCTCTTATTGTGGAAGGATACTTGCATATCTTCCCTCCAATCAACATAATTGAAGGGTGTTAGGATCTGAGGTGTATAAGGTTGAGAATCCATAATTCTCCTGCTGGAAAAGACAATATCTTCATGCAAGCTACATAGCACCTGTAGAAATTTCACTGTAAAACCAAAATCATTCGAACTAGAATCAATCCTTCCATCTCGACATGAACACTTTCTCAAGGTCGATCATGCCCGCACCTCCACTATGAATAAATTCAGAGGAAGCAAGGTACTCTTTGCAGGATTTCAGTGGAAACCCAAGTGCTTCTGGTGTTCAATGGAGAGTAGACACACTTGAAGCTTTCTTAAGATGGATCTAATACCATGTTAGAATTATTGTGCCATTTATATCATCAAGTAATGAGTGCAATCATATTCTTAATTATTATGCAGTGAAGAGGAATGAATTATACAAACTAAACAAATCAAATATCACAAGAAACATACAAGTATTTCTCAGAGAATTACAGTATTATCTTCATTAAATAATCTGGTGTTACAATAGTGTTACATAAGGAAGAATTCAAATTCATTAGGGATGAATTCAAATATACCAACTAAATCTAATTGTATCTGACTACATGGCTTACTAAATATGTCTAAATAACTATCGAAGTCCAAGTGGTTAACTCTAGATGTCTAATTCAGTCAATCCATTAGTTGTAATCAGTTAAACCAGTCTAGCTGCAGTGGTAGGTGAGAAGCAGGTGAGAACTAGTGCCTTCCCACATGAATCCATGCATAACTAGTGCTAACTTAACTAGAGTAGAACTAAATAAATGTAACTGAAGAGTAAATAATATTAACTAGTTACTAACTCCAAACAAAAGAAGGAGGTTGGTGTCAAGACTCCCAGTGGCTCCTAAAATGTAGGGATTGGCCTAGGAGGTGCCTAAAATGATGCATGCAAGTGCAATCAGTCTCAGTTAGCCTGTATCGGTGTTCCCCACACTCTAGTGACTGGTACATGTGTCCCCATTAGGCCAAGTGGATGCAATGGTACCAATGGACCCAATAATTAAATAAAATACTTCTAAGTTAGGCTAAAATAATGTAATAAAAAATTTGGTCAAGGAGGATTATAAATCCTAAAATAGATAAAGCACATTGAAAATAAGTAAATATTTTTAGGTTTCTATTAATTTATAATCGATACATGGTACATATCCACAAATGAGCAACATTTCCATCATTCTTACTAAGTCTCTATCCAAAACAAGATTGGTATAGTACAGAATAAAAAAAAACTCCTCTGGTAGAAAAGGGATTATTGATGTGTCTTCAAAGGAAGTAGCAGATAAATTCCCCATAAGTTAAGTTATGGTATATGGATGAGGAAGGAAAGGGTTGCGATACCTCGTGGAGAGAATCCACATGATCAAATACATGGTCAAAATATCACAGACTATTGATACTCAAGAAGAGTTATAGTCAGGACTCCCAGAGAATAGTTAAAACTCTTGGATAGGTAGTTGCGGTGTTGCAGTATAAAGAGAAGAATTACTCAGAAAGTGATAAGGCGTTGAAGAAAATCATAAAGAATGGAAAAATCATAGAGAACTTTTGCAGATAGCAGAATATTCAACAAGTCAACAAATGTTAAAGAGTGAAAAGACAAGACTTTCTTTCAGCACTATTTTACAAATTTGTTGTATAATGTTGTATATTATGGATTTAAAATATATGGTTTCTAGTTTAGAGAAACTATATTCTAGATTGGATCCAGATGATGCTACTACATGTGTAAAGTAGCTAGTAAGTCTTTGAGAATCCCTGTTGTATTTTATGCTTGCTACTAAGCATATGTCTAAGTACCTTTTAAGGTACATTAGAATAGGCTCCTTATTACATGGAAGACCTATTATATGATTTTCCTATCCAAGTATTGTTTTAACATGAGATAAGAATTGTAATTGTTGGCTAGTACTACAAAAGCTAAGTGTGTTGCGGCTAGTACTACAGAAGAAAGATGTATGTGTCATAGTGCTTAGAAAGAAAAATGTGTTTTTCACATAGTACTAAATACTGAGGAGTAGTGTAGCTTGGGAAGCTACCTACTAGGGTGAAAGACGTGAGCCTACAGTCATTAGGTGTTAATAGTCAAGATTTCTAGAAAACCATATATGTGTGTTATGATAAAACACACTTGAGATGAAGTTTTAATTTATTGAAGTCGTGATCATGTAAAATGAATTCCAGTACATAGCTATTGATGAGATGATTGCAAATTTGTAACAAGCCTCTATCTGTGATGAATTTCTAACACTTATGATATAATCTTGGTGTGGTAGGAAATTCCTGGTATGCTAGAGAATCTCTCTGTTTTCGAGATGGTGTTAGATGTCCATCATCGAGAGTCATCCTCCATGAGACTTTTTGTGTCAAGTCTGAGAATTATGGTGTATCAAGTTCATATCCTCTCGATGAGACTTGTTGTGTCAAGTCCAAAAATTATGTTGTATTAATTTCACTAAATTATTGTGTTAAATTAAAAAGGTTGTGTTGTATCAATCAAGGACCTTGATCAAGTTCTATTCGGGAGATATTCTTGTACTAGGATCTTAGGGTTAATATCATGACATCATGTCAATGTCTAAGACTTTTGTTGTATCAAGTATGGAGCTTATGTTGTATTAATTTCACATGACTTACAGTTTATTAAGTCTCGAGGATATTCTATGTGATGTATGGATCGCCATGGTCAACAGGTTCTACAAGTCTCCTTTACGGATTAGCTACCCATAGAGTGATTTACTTTAGAATGTGACGATATGACTCGGGGTAATACATATGATCATAGGTTCGGAACAATTCTTATGAGTATGATATGATATAGAATTAATGAAAACACATATGGACCATGCAAAGAAAATTATTATGAGCACAAATATATATAGATAATTCAAATCTCCCTTGTAGGCCTTTGAGTGAACTTGAATTAATAAGACATTAGTTGAGTCTTAGTTGTGATATAAAAAGTTCAGTTAATTAAGGAATCATCTCCTTAATTTATGCAAGTGGTTGTTGAAGATGACAGTGATGGAGAAGCACTAATTAAATTTGGTTCAGTTCAATTTAGTTACATTCAATACTATTTATTTCTTTTTAGAGTCAGTTCAGTTACCTTCAGTTAACAACTCAGTTAGAGGAAGTTAAACTCAGTGAATTAGTGGGGACACATGGTTGAATATGCGAGTGTTCGCAGTCTTAAATTCTTAATAAAGCATGAAAATATTTGCTACCTTTGTCGTATGACCTAGTTTGACTTGTTATTAAATTGCTATGCACTTGGAAATATCATAAGAGTGTTCCATTTTATCTCTCCTCTCTTGTGCTCTCGGAAAAAACAATCTATTATTGTGTTGTAGTCATTCTTGTCGATTATCAATCATTCTCTAAGATTGTTTGCTAGGTTTTTTATCCTTTGAATCAAGGGATGGTTTTCTCTGGGTATATCTTGTGTTATATGGTTTGATTTATCTATGTCTTTGTATTATTGATCACATCTATATGCACTACAATTGCGGATTAAATTTTTAAAGTTCAAGTTTCTTCATATTTGCTCAAACACTAACAATTATCTTCCCCATTTCAATTTCTACTTGATATCCAAGGGATAGTCATTAGATTGAAGGAGAACATCTCATGATCATAGATATTTTTTATTAGTATTGATCCTATGCACATTTATTTCCCTTGAATTCTCCCCTTTGGTGTGCACAAAAAACCTATTATAGTGACTTAGTAGGAAATAAGTGGAATAATAAAACATTATCCATTTTCTTTCCTTTTCCCTTCCCATTTCTCTTAAAATTATGCAATATCCATTTGAGAAGATTTGCGCTCAAAAGTTAGGCATAAGAACGGTGACAATTTATTTGTAACTATTGGCATGGGAAATTTCCCTTCATCATCTACGTAGATTGAATATGTAAAGAAAGGGTTGTAATGGCCCATATTTTGAATTTGATATCTAAAAGCATTATGAATTATTTTATATTGGTTTGCTTATTATATATTGAACTCAACTTGACTAAGAAAAATATATTTGTGGATTTATGGACCTATCTATATGATCAAGTTATGTTTAATTTATTCATAATGACACTTGTATGATTTATTTCTAGCATACAAATCTAAAAGGAATATTGTGGTACATGGATACATTTAAATGAAACAAGTGGAATAAGCAACAAAGTTGCTTAGTACCTACCTCCTAAGAAGAGATTGAAAATATATAGCAATAGGATAATTTTGATATAAAAATATATGATAAAACAAATATAATTACAATTTGAAAGAAATTAAAACAAAAATGAATTAAAAAATGTCCATTTAAATACGATATAGGTTATTGCAATGTAGCATAAAAAAAGCATATTCAAGCTTCCTT
>LPNX011045645.1:139828-161110 GCA_001517045.1 Pseudotsuga menziesii | reverse complement strand
ATCCAAGTTTTGTGCATTGGATTTTTAGATTTCATGCTTCTTCTGTTTGTGTTGGCGTTCTGCCTTTCAAAATGGGTTGTTGTTTTTTTGTTGTTTCATGGTATGCATTGAATCCTACGATTTAGGTGTTGAGTCTAGGAATAGTTGTTCTGCTGAAATTACCCAGTATTTGCACTTTCCCAATATCATGGCAACAGCTTCAGAACACTGAGTATCAGGTACTCGGTGACAGGGCCACAATGCTGAGTACTCCGTTGTCTCATCCCGATTTCCACCGAATTGCTGCAGTTCTGGACCAAATTTAGCACAACTTTGAGTTCATCTTGATAATGCCAGGTTTAGTTAGTCGTTACTAATTTGTCATGGGTTTACAATATATTCCACAGATTGATTCTGAAATTGACACAAACTCGCAGCCGTGGTGGAGTCAGATGTAATAAAATTACAGTTGTGATCATGTCCAGTGTCCAGGTTAGAGCTGATTTAATTTTTAATCTGTTGATCTGTAAATAGGTGAGAGATACCAAAATGCAGACTGAAAATAAAAAAAACACGTATTATATATATATATATAATACTTGCGGTCATGAAACTAGTCGGCAACCCAGATCAGTGAGAAAATAATACGCATGCATGCATTGTTCATATTGGGCTCAAATATTGTTTCAGAGAGATTGATTCTTCTTGATTTCTGTGTGCAGTAGAAGCATAATTGTGTGTCAATTTCCAATAATGTTGTGAATTAATAAAGATGCTGCAACCATTCGCAGAATTCTATATGGCTGGAGAATACTGTGTTGTTTTTTCACTTGTTTCCTTATCTTGGCTTCAGGCCAATTTCTGAATATAGCAGGCTGGATATTATTTTATGCAACCATCCATGTGTATTCTGTTTTTTTTCTCTTAATTTTTAAACTCGAGCATCCGAACGTATCTAACAATAATTTTGTTTACGGCGAGGGCTTTTGTGTCTTAATTAAAATTAAAGCATCTGTTTAATTAATTAACGTGCATGGATTACATATTGTGCATGTTAAATTAATTTATTTACCAGGTCACTCTCTGGATTCTAGATACGTTAAATTATGGTTTCCTCTCTCCAGCGGTCTCGGGGCTGGGTGATGCAACTCCAACGCTCAAAATCGAATAGTGTGACGCGTCATCCCAGGCAAAGGACCTATGGCAAATGGCAAGGAAATCCTGCACGAATGGGACTTCTCATTGATTCGAAACTTTGAAGTGTCTATAGCTATATAACTGCACTACTCAGTGTATTTTGAATATGTCTTTAGCACGATTAAAGTGGAGTAATATTTGCGGGCCCGGCGTATTGCAGCGCCCTTGCGACAGTGGCCAGCGATGCAGCAGACTGCCTCTGTGAATTGTTTGGGACTAACACTCCCTTGGGATTTCCTATTAACCAAACACGGGTGCTCATCCTCCCGGGGCTGTGCAATGTCAACACCCCGCCTCTCACACAGTGCACAGGTACGCCGCTTTAAGCTTTCTTGTTTTTTCTTTCTTTTGTTTTCAACAGCACAGGTACGCAGCTTTTTTCTTTTTCTGCTTGCGATATTTGAACACGAGACCTAACATCGCTCTTTTACTGTATCAATTCTTCAAGCTCAAGGTGCTCCACCGGCGGGAGGACTTGCGTTTACTCCTTCTCCCGTCGCGAGTCCTCCAGGTTTGTTCTTTTTCTTTTCCCTTGACAACCCCATATTATAACTTCAGAAATAGTTTGCGATGATGAATTATAAAACAGTGAGCTATAAATTATATGGTAATAAAGTCGAGTCGTTTAATTATGGTCTCAGGTTCGAATCCCACTGTCGTTCTTCCATCTCCTGGGCCTTCTCCAACTGCAAATCCGCCGACGACAGGAGTGGGCGTTCCCCTTATGGATTCGCCTTCTGTTCCTTCCACGGGTTCGAACCCTGGAAAGCCTATGACTGGTGGGACTAGTCGGACCTGACACATGGTGAGGGCCTGACACACGGCGATGATGGGATATAATTTTTAATTTTTTAATTTTATGATTATGATGTCATCTTGCCACATGTCGAGTGAAATCCAGATAGCAAACCCCAATGTTGACATCATGTCCTATCAACCAATCAGCGGTTTAGAAAAATAGATTTTAAAAAAAATTAAATAAAATATTTTGCAAACCCCAAAGTATGACTTAGGAAAACATGTTTAATTTTTTAAAGACGCGTCAAAAAACACCAGGTAATGGCCAAAGTCAACGGGGTTTGAAATCGAACGATTGCAATATACCAGCCGGAGGCAGGTATAAAAATGTGGCATAGACATGGTAAATAAATTATATCGTAAATACCTTGTTTATTAGTTGATAAATTGGTAATTTCTTCAAAACGGTAAATGATTATACATGGTATTGTGTTTTGATAAGACTGCGTGACCTTATATTTTGATACTTATGGTATTAAAGTAATCTTGATGTCATTATTATAAAAAATGAAAAGGGTATACTATGAAGCATTAATTCATGAGTTGATTATTTTTTTGATACATTGAATCTTTTATAGGAAACATGGTTTCCCAAAAAGATCATTTCATGACATAAATATAAGAGAAAAAATAAAAAAATAGTATGATTATTAATAAGGTGTTAAACCTTGTTACATTATAAGGGGTGGTGGTATTACCCATCGTTTATCCTCCAAAACTTAGAGTTATGGGGGGTTCATTTTAAGATATGATCCATAATGTGCAATGGTGACTACCAATTTACTCCTAGAAAAGTTAGATCAATGTAGTTGACACTTATTCTTAAGGTTATATTTGGTATTAGGTAAATATAGTTTACACTCTAGTATATTCCAACAAAGGAAAAGATATGATGTGAAATGATGGAATTAGGTTACAAATGAAGGATTATTTAGAGTATTTATGGATTTGGGAATTTACTATGTCACCTTTGTTATATTTTTAATGCTTCCATGTTTAAATAATTTTCCTAATACATTCAATATAATCTTAGTATGCCATTTAATTAACATTGGATTATTTGGCTTCATTAGTAGTGTATTGCTACATTGCATGCTTTGTTATTGTCATATAAGAATTATGCATTAAATGTGGTGATGGATAACTTTAGTACATGCACATGATATGTATATGCTAGTTACACATACATACCTTTCATATTTACAATAGAAACATTCTATATATTAGTGATTAAATGGCATTGTCAATGGTTGATGCTAGGAGGGACTTGGTTAAAAGTTGAAAAATGAGAACAATTTACCATTTCATATTATTTCTGAAATATTAAAAATCTTGGGAAAGAGTTAGAAAGATGATTGGCCAAGAATTTAGGGTATTCTCGATCAAGAATCTATGTAGAGAATCCTAACTCTCCATTAAGATTCAAGAATATTTATTGATAGTTTTAAATATTAGACAAAAATAATAATCTAAGAAATTTATCTCTTGGACAAGAGTTTTTTTAAAGAATCAAAACTATTGATTGATAAATTTTTAACCCCACATAAACCAGGTAAAACTATTGCTTGAGAAATTTAATAATATTTCAATCGAAAGTTCTATTTCTCTTCTGAAACATTGTTTGTCTCTCATTCAAGATATTTTGTTGACTCTTTTCTTAGTTGAAACTATTGTTGGAAGGAATGGAGGTCTTTATAACAACATTTTTGAATCTAACTAGAAGAGGTAAATAGGTGGGATTGTTACCCTATATGTACAACCTAACTTAAAATTATAAATCATCCCAAAAATAGTGGGTGTTTGTGTCTAATGTTTTTTTTTTAAATAATAAATTGTTAAGAAAATATAAGAAAAAATGATTTTTTAATGATCAAACTTTATACAAATGATAAATAGTACTTTGCAAGTAAAGAAAAAACTTTATATCAGACTCAAAATTAAACCCAAATTAAGACAAAAATCAATGGTAACTTTATTGATTTCATTCCAAGGTACAATAATAATGCTTTTTTTCAAACACATGTCAGGGTAAGGATCAAAACTATACCTAGAAATCTAAGGTGAGATTTTACATCGCACATAGGTTCTTGGCGTTTACAAAGAGAAGGAATCAAAATGGACTTTTTTGGACTAGTCATGCATATGCCACTGACTTTGCAAAAGAAATCTCTGTTAGCACTAAAAAATAATTTAGAACCTAATACAATTGAGAAAGCTGTCAAAACAAGTGATTAACCTTCTAAGAATAAGCACATATGATGTTATTTGATCCTCTTTTCCCACCTTCATCATATTATTGTTATTTGTTGATTTATTTGTAACTTCGGAATGTATTCACTTGTGTATTTTATATGTTGTATTTCTTTGTACCTCAATGTTCCTATTGAGAGAATCATGTAATAAAGTCATGTAAAGTCATAGAGGTTAACCCTCCTTTGTAAGTCGGGGAAATAGTCCCCACAGTTTCAAGGTACTAGGGTTATTAGACTCTCCTAGTGAAGTTGGCCCTGGTAAGTAATTGTTAAGTCATCAACTAGTATAAATAGAGAGTGAGCCTCTCTATTTGAGACACACTCACTCAACTGTAGCACATGAGTGAGAGAAGAGGAGCTCACACAAGTGAGAGAGAGAATGAATTTTGGAGATCATCTTTGTGTCTTTGGGTTTTACTTTTTCTATTGGTGCTCATTCTATCTCTGAGGAAGTTGTGGGGTTTTCTCCTTTATGGTTTCCCCAAGGAAAACTCTATTTTCTCTTATGTCTTGTGATTATTTATATGCATGTTATTCTCTCAGATAAGATCATAGATCATATTGCTTAAATGATAAAAATTTAACATGGTATCAGAGCCAACCTAAAAAGAAGACAATGTGCAGCTGCAGAAGCTAGGCCTCCTTACTTTTTTTGGGTCTCTCTCCATAGATCATTAGCAAAAGGAGGCTAGTCTAACTCTCCATTGAAGGGAGCATCTTTCTGTCGAAGCAGAATTTGATTTCAGGCATTTTCATTTTTTGACCTATCATTACTACAGGAAATTAGGGCTTTTCACAGAAGAGGAATTTTTGAGTGAGACCAACATATGATTTCTCTCCTCCTAAAAATCGAAATTTAGATACCAAGCTCGAAATTTTTAGTTGGGTAAAACTTCGAGAAAGTCAAAACCTAATTTGACCCCAGACATGAAAAGCCTAAAATACTAAAACCAACAGTTTTGGTAAATTCACTATATCTTGAGATTGGAGAAGGACAAGGAGCTGAAATGTTTACAGGACGAATATAAATTCCTTATGTACCCTGTGTAAATTTTCAACCTCATATTTTCTATATGTTGGGAGATATGATCCCTCCAAATCAGGGTTCCAGTCTCTCCGAGGATTCATGCCTAAAAAAGACACCATGGGGGAATTGCTATATCTTGGGTTATGAAGGTCGAAATGAAATTTTGTAAGATGTTTCAGATAGGGAACATAATTTAATTTAGTTGGTAAAATTTTCAGACCCCGAATATGAAACAGTGACATGTGGAAGTCTATACAAGTTCAATATGTTGAATAGTCATGAAATAGGTCACCTTGGTAAAACTCTCATAAATTCCAATTGGTGAAACCAATTCTTCTCAAAACTATGATGTTGGAAAGAGGACAAATGAGGCTACCTCAGGACAAAGTTTTGGACATAGAGGATCATTGCTTTCAAATATAGTGTAGAAACAATATCAGGAAATTTTGAAGAAGAAATTGAATAAAACTAGGGCATCAAATATTTTGCAGTTCTAATCACAGTTTTGGGAAAATGAGGATGCTTCCCAGCTCGCCTTGAGGAGGATCATATTTTTATCCAATCAGACTTTGAAAGATTCCAATTTTTTAAAATTAGGGTTTCTCTGACAAACCCTAGATCATCCAGATCCAAAACCATAATAGACACCTCAAATCGGTAAGATCTAATATTTTTCTATTTACATTTGAGGTTCTCATTTAAAAATTACTAATCACACCATCTTAATGAAAAGATTGGTGAAACTGAAAAATTCCAAGCATGGAAGTATAGGATCTCACTGGTTCTTGAAGAAAATGAATTGGACAACTACATAAGTAGAGAGGTTCCAGTTCTAGAGGGAGATGAGGCTAAATCCTTACATAAGAAGAACTTGGTCAAGGCCAAGAGGATCACCTATACCACAAGTGTCTTTTCTAGAGACACCTATAGATATGTTTGATTCCTTGACCAAGCTATTTTGAAGGGAAAAATATAAATTGAAAGAAGTATCAGGCCTCTGTGATCCTTGAAGAAATTGACTTGGATTAGTACTTCAGTAAGAAATTTCTAGGAGCTAGAGGGAGATGAGGCTAAGGCTAGAGCCAAGAGAATCATTGAAGATTCTATTAAATATCATATCATCTCTCATCTATCATCCTTGAAGACACCAAAAGGAAGTGTTTGATGCTATGAAAAATCAATCGAAGAATAATAAGAGATTGTTATAACCACTTTGAATGGCCTCCTAGGATCATGGGATTAATTCATTCGAGGAATGTGTGCCAGAAGGAAGTAATTACCTTCAGAAGACTCTAGGAAGAGTGCACACAAGAAGAAGCTTGACTCATAATAAGAGAAGAAAATATGCGAGCAAATGAAGATCAAGCTCTCACGATTCAAAGAAGATCCCTCAAGCGATGAGGAATATGAAGAACTCAATTCTTGAAGAGCCTCTTATCCATATTAGCATTTGGATAAGAAATGATGTTGTTATGAATGAAGAAGATGATGAATTTGAAGGATCAAGAAGGAGTCTACCCATAAAAAAAATAAAGATAAGTATTTGAATTGTCTTTTCCTATATCTCTAGTTGTTTATATGACATTTTTTAGTTATTATGCATGATATAATAATGAAAAATATACTACTAATATGCATGTGATGGGTAAGTATCCCATGGTGCTATGCAACACTATATTCCTGCTTATCTAGATTGAAACCTCTTTGCTAACATATTGGATTAGTGCAAAATCTCAATGATGTCATGGTATAGATGGAAGGCATCTAAAATGTTTCCTTGAGATATGTATGAATGTTGTATTGACTAAAATAGTTGCATGATTATATCTTTATCCATAGGAATTTTCCATTATGAATATGCCTTATGAAATGTGTTAACACTCCATTTTTCAACAATCTATTTGTAGTCCTGACAGGAGTTCGATGAGGATCCCATTCCTTTGAAAACTTTGTGTGAGCTCCCTTCAGGTTATCAGAGGTGCAAGGTAATGAAGAAAGCGGTAGGTGCGCTGAAAGCATTAACGAGACTCATGATCAAAGGTTGAGATTGATCGAATGGTGGATCAATGGCTCCAAAACATTTCGCGCAAGTGGACATGCTCGACCAAAACCACTTTTCCAGATTGCGAAATGGGTTAAAGGTCAAAAGACATTCGATGGAAAAGATGAGATCCGAGTCAGATCTACAGTCTCATTCAATTTCTTGAACCATACTTGTGTGGGTAAAGCTGCAATGTCAAATCGCGAAAGAGTGGTATCGGTTGCGAAGATCAATGGTTGAGGTAAGAAAGAAAAGAGATATACGGGCACGGCTTATTTCTCAATGAAAACTAGCAATTTGGAATACCAAGATTTATCATTGCGAAAAGTAATGGGGCCCACTCAGATCTATGGATGCATGAAAGGGTTGGTCGTGATCAACGGTTGAGAACACGTCACGATCGGAAACTTCCCGTGGTGTCTAGAGGAGAAAATTTGGCGGCGGAAATAATGGGACGTGGACAGTGGAAATGAAAGATCCCTTAAATAGGATGGTTTAGAAGACTTCCAGGATACAGGTTTCACATCTAGTGCTAAGATGACAGTGGAAGAGATGTCCATGCGTGTAATTTGCGTCCTTGCAGATTTTTTGATTTCTACGACGTCATTTGTAGCACGTGTACCGGTGGAATCATCCCTTTGGTAGAGTCATGCTCCATAAATATAAGTATCTTTTTGTGTGAGTTGGACTACGGAAGTAAGGAAAGTAACCAGCGAGTTCGCTACTCACATGGGACAAAGCCAGCTCGACGCGGGAGACCATTTCGTTTCCTACAACACAAGAGCAAGGAAACGTGGGATCGTCCCTTAGCCTTTGGGAGAAATCCGTAAAGGAAAAGAAAGTGGATCAATGATGGGGAATTCATCCAAGCGATCTGTTAAGAAATGTTCCAGGCATGAAGACTCAAAGGAAATTGAGCAGGTAAAGATGAAGCAGCCAGCAAAATGTTGGAAATGCGGAGGACATCCTTACCACCGGGACTGCATGACGAGGGAACATAAAGAGGGTAGCACTTACAAAGTTCCTAGACTTGGGGATGAGGTGAAATCTAAGAACCAGAAAGAGAAGCTCATGGAAGCCGAGGGGCTTGGTCTCAAAATTTCAAGTAAATAATTGAACGTGGGATAGATCTGCAAAATTTTGAAATTTTGATGTGCAAATTGCATATGTATTCCTATGTATTGGAACATTAAGGACGGTGTTATTCCAAGGGGGAGGGGATTATAATATCCTTGGTTTTGACCCCAGTTGCATTAAAAGATACATGATGTGTATATTGTAATTAATCATGGTGTGGAGCTAAAGGAAAAAGGCCCACCATCAATTTGGTTGTGTTATGTTTCGGCAACTGGGATCGTTGATGATGGTATATCGTGCTATCCGGCACATAATAGTTTTGGAATCATGTAAATATGCACATTAATTAAAATGAACCTACATCCAGCTACAGTGGTGAAAGGTTAATGAAAAGGGCATGATTTTCCTAAGGATAAGGGTGGGGAATGTTAAACCTTGGACCTATGGGGAAAATCCATGCGTCAACCACCCATTTAAACTTCTGTTGTCTGTTAGTTGGGATTATTTATTATTGAGTAGTGGTGGGTTTGGAAGGGCTATCATTCCTTTCCCATGTGCCCACTCCACCAGTGTACTCTTCGTATTCATGTCGCTTGGATAGAGGGGCAACATTCCATTCTCTCCACTCTCTTACAATTCCACTCTCAGGAGGTTTTGGTCTTGCTAATTCTCACGTATGGGGTCGTGCTATCATCCTCACATGCAAGAAGATATTAGGGGGATCATCCTGCTGGAATCCAAACTCTATTCTTTTGGGCGGTCATTCTTCGGTATGTGCGTTGAACCCTGTCAGGTAGAGGTTGCGTTATTCCCTCTATGCAGGTTGAGAGCTCGCGTTTGTCCTCTGTATACATGTGGTTCTTGTTGTGAGTTTGGGCTTCTCCCGTTGTTTCAGTGGTAATGTTGTTCCTTCCTTGGTTTTGGATCGTTGTGGATGCAATCATCTTTTGGGTTGCTACTGAGTTGTTTTGGCCACGCTAGGGCCAAGAACAATTTTGAATCACCTTGTTTGGCTTGAGCCGTTTCCACCATTTTGGGGTGTCACCCTATTTCCTTATGTTTCTTCACAGAGCTATGAAGTGATTTTGTTTTATTGCGGGTATGCAGTGGTTGGTCTTTGGACTGTGTGGAGTGGGATTCAAGGCTGGGTATGATTGAGAAACCTGGGTTTGGGAACCACACAGAGAGATTTAGATGGTTGGATTTCTTCTCCACAACTCTGAAAAAGCACTAGCAAGGGAATTCAGGGCTTGAGGAACTGTGAAGAAGAGAAGGGACTGATTCCTAGTGTCAGGTGTGTGTGGGTGTCTTAGAAGTCAGTCTAGCTCCAGTGTAGGCATCCTTAGATTTTCCATGAGCATACTAGTTTAGCATTCAGCCTTTCCTAGCTCCTTGACGGCCTGATAAACCCAACTGTGTTCACTTGGTTGTATTGTGTAAGCTTGCTTAGTACCTTATTCCTTGGGTAATCATGCCCAACTATGGGGTGGTAGTGTTGCTGAGAGATTGATGAGAACGTTGGCCTATGGTTGGGTGGAATGTTGCAACGACATAGCTGGTTGCGGGATGAGTTCTTACAAGATGAGTATTCTTGACGATTTCATCTCTGCAGTTATATTTATTATTAATGAATAATGATGAACATGTTGATGCTTGAATGTATGTTTGCTTTCACTGTATGTTGAGTAATTATGCATCCTTGAATGTTTTCTATTTTAAGCATTTTATTTCAGCATTATATGCCTGTTCTTATTCATGGGGCTAGTCTGCCGGATGTTTGATGGTTCGGTAGCATCCTATTCTCTGGTCAGAGGGTCGGGGACGTTACAGTGTGGTATCAGAGTAAAGGTTGCAGCATGGATCTGAATGGGCCATGAAGATGTAATGATAGAGCCATCATTGTAGCATTTGGGCCTCAGAGGGCCATGAAAGATCAGCTAGCAGAGGCAGGTTTCCTTCTTCCTAGTAGAGATCACAAATTATGATAGAAAAATTTCTGGAAAAATTTTGTTGAAAAACTTGTAAGTGACAGACCGTCAGCACATCAGAAGACTTAGTGGGAAGCCCTTATGATGCAATGGATGGATTAGTATAACGACCGTCCGATACATACCCCGGCGATGGTGAAGACTAGTCGATTTGATCGGTGAAATTTAGAAGAAGTCTGAGCTGATACATCGGTGAAAATTAGCAATTTGGAGCAGAGACGGTTAGTTGATTTATCAACGAATTATACCTGAGGGAACTGCCGATGATACGACAGCAGAGGAATAAAATTGTGAAATTTATCTACATGCTCGTCGGCCGTCGGCGAAAATTAGTGGAAGTTGGAGCCGCAGTTTCAATGGAGAACAACTGAAGACCACTGAAATGCTGGTCCCTTTTAGTTGAATGACCATCCGAAAGAGGCCATCAGGAAATTGGTAGAGTTTATTTGTTTGGATTGTCGACATTTAGCTGATCGCGCAGCCGACGTGGAGCCCAAAGGAAAAATATTCTAAGTGTTGAAAATTTTGGAATTCAGTAAAGTTCAGAAGTTGTCAGCGATCGATGAAAGAAAGAAGATGCAGACACCGATATGTCATCTCCATATAGCTAAATATTGTCGAAACGACGGCGATAATTAGTTGTTCGGATCACCGATAATTAGGTGATGGAAACAACGATATGTCGACAGGAAAAAGGTGAAGGTGCCGAGGAGAAAGGAGGAATTTTCACCAAAAATTAGATGATGAAAGCGTCAATGATACATCGGTGGAGGATAGAAGATGTAAGCACTGAAACGACGGTGGAAAAGACAGGAAGTTAGTTGGAAAAGCCACCGACAGCAACGGCGGAAAGAAGATTAAAGAGAAAATTTCAAAAATTTCTAAGTCATGAAACCATTGGCAATCAACAAAGTTTAGAGGTTTGGATCGTCGATGATTAGGCGATGAATTCGTCGAAGTGTCATCGCCATCGACGAAGTTTAGAAGATTGGATCACCGATCAGCGAAATTTAGTTGACGGAACCGCCGAAATGTCGGCTCACTTAGTCAGAACCATCGGCGAAATTTAGAGGATGGAACCACCGATGCAGCAACTGATGTCAGAAGAAATTATTTGTTTGTGCATCCACCATTGCAACTGCCATGTGGACTAGTACTTCGACGATTAGAAGATTAAACTACCGATTCCCCGATCGTCGACACAATAAGGTTTTGAGCACCAATTCGTTGACGAGTTTGTAGACCGCGGACACTGCAGTGGATTTGTTGGCCACCGTTGCAGATGCCTATGGGATGAACCATCTGATGGCGTAGTTGCTAGTTGCTCCAAATGCCGACAAGGTTATGGCCACAAAGAGTTCGTTGGCTGCCGTTGCAGCTGCCCAAAGAACTAGCCACCCGATGTATAGTGGATCTGATTGCCGATATGACGATGTGGTAATGCTTATCGGTCCTGATCACTAATAACCGTCATTGGTAGTGCCGATATAGTTCAGAAAACTAGACAACTACAGACCTAACACCTCGAAGAAAAATATATGAGAAGACTGCCGATGAGCAGCAGAGAAAACTAGTTGTTTTGACCGTCGAAACGTCGAAATTTTTGATGGGATGAGACCTGATTTGGAAAAGGAATTTTGGGGGTTTTTAAGTGGGATTTTTCAGAGATTTCAGCGGTTTTTTAGTGAAATTCTCAGTAGTCTTTTAGCAGCTTCAGGGCTGAAAAGGAAGAAAAATCCTAGGTGGCTAAAGTTAGCATTCCAGACCAAAATATAGTGTGTGTTTTGCCTAAAATTGGTGAAAATCATTATTTTAGAAGTGGTGTGGTTTTCACACCCGAGGTCAGAATGAAGCATGTGGATAGGTGTTGGAAAGCTTATCTAGCAAGGAACAAGGGAGAGTCACTAGAATTTGAATGTGGAACAGAAAGGTACTAGTGGTTCCTTGGAAACTGTGTTGCTGTCAATATGAACAATCGAAGAATTGCATGCCTAGAGGTAGCATGACCATGAAGTCAAACCAGCTATTGTGTGGAGAGGAGTTCCATGCAAGGATGAGGGACTTGAAAAGGGAAATTTCCTTAAACCCTATATTTCTAATTAAAATTACATTTTATAATTTTTGTACATAAAATGTATGAGGATATTCCTTTCATGCATAGGATATTACATGTTGGTAAGAGTAGTGAGAATTATACATTTATAATGAACCACTAATGGTAAATATTGCATTGGTGTTGGCATTAGTGGAAAAAAAACAACGACAACATGGGCATGGCTGAATATGTTGTTGATGCTGATGAATGTGACCAACAACCCTATGGAGAAAGGGATAAGGAAACAAGTCTAGGATAAAAAGTTGGTGAGCAACTTCTGCAATCTCCTGCAAGAGACCAACCAAACTGGTAATGTCAAGGGTGTAAGTAGTACCCATGAAGGTAAGGGTTTAATTATGACAATTGCATGGAGTGGTAAAAGCAAGAGATCTCATACCATGTGGGTATTTGAAATTTATACTACATTCATACAAAAATGTATCATGCTTGTATATGTTGTTATGAGCTTAGTATCCCAAATAAAGTAAGTACTGATGGTCTTGATTATAGTAATGGATCCTATATGAAGTAGTCATGGTTAGGCCATGAATAGTATGTTTGAACACATAGTATTCCTGAATCAATGCAAGGAAGCTTTGAGTGGATATGCATTAAAATATTTCATAAATCTTGTAGTTATGCATTGAATGGATGCATACAAAAAGTATGAGTAAATGTTGTAGATATGCATACATAAGTATGGGTGCAAATGTTGTGATGCATTGTATGAATGCATCGAGATAGTGCATGTGTTATTATGAATAACTAATGGCTGAAATGATGAATTGATGACAATTCTGGAACCATTTCAAGAGTTGTTATGAATGCAGGATAGTAAGTGCATGAAGAGGGTAGTCATGATACGCTTGTGAAGTAAGGAGTATCTAAACATTTCATTTTGGCATAAATGATGTGACCTTGCAATTGTAGTATGATAATGATTGCATGAAGTAAATGAGTTTTGGTAATATTGATGTGCTAACAGCTGGAAGTATTTGAATTCTATAATTTTAAAAATGCTTCAGTGATTGTTATAGAAATGGAAAAAGGTTATATGCATCAAGACTTACCAAGTGTGTGGCTAATTGCAGTTCAGATTTCAGGTAGATTGTTTGGGGCATGGCAAAGTGGGTAAGACCATGACAAAGACCGGAATCTACCATGTGAAAGAGCCAAAAATCATGAAAAGAGTCTCATGGTTGTGAAAATAGTCTATATGCAGAATGAGTTGTCATTTTGAAATTGTAAATTTCAGATTTGAGAAATTGCTGACAACTGCTAATCACTATTGGTTTGCATAGAATTGTGTCAGGAGGACGTGTTGTAAGTGGATGTTCATGTGATCCTAGTAAGCATAAATTATAATGGGAATAATGGTGCTTCTTAAAAGAGACCAACAAATGAGGATCACTTCATTGCTAAGAAAATCAATTTATGTAGTAGATAGAGTTGAAAATTCCTATTGAATTTAATTACTAATGTCATTGCTTGGTTATGGAACAATCAATTTGGATTGTATTATCAGATAATGACTGACTGTTTGGCTACTTGATGAGTGTGCCAGGGGTACACATTGCATGAAGACCATGTGTGATGGCCTGAAGGAGCCAAACTTTATGGGGAGGTTCTCCCCTATCTTGGAAATGGGTTTCGGGTGAAAATCCATTGGACATTTTGGAAATGTCTCATCTGCACTACATGTTTGGTAAGAAACATGAGTGAGATGGTATAGATTATGTCAGTAATACATGTGTGGATATGAAATGTAAAAAGTAGTTGGGATGGAAAACCGAGGGACTTTCAACTCAAAGAAGGGAGCCCCCATTCCTCTTTAACGAAGGAATACCGCCTTAGCAAATGGATAAGTGTTCTGTGACCCTAGCTAAGAATATGCATGTAAAATTGTTAAATTCAAAATGCAGAGCATGTTTTGATTTTATTTCCATTATGGCAGATTGCTTGAGTATGAATAGGGCCTAAATGGCACACATCAGAAAGGGGTGTAGACTTTCCTGATGTCAGATCATGAAAGGGTTTTCAATATTGATTACACCTTAAGGAGTGGATGCACTCCTGGTGTCTCAATACTTGATAGCGAATGATGTAAAATATGATTATAGTTTTAGAGAAATAATGCTGATGAGTTGCTTATATTTCTTGTGTTGTCATGCTAAACAAATGCAGTTTGGTGTTGCACACTGAATGGACAATGGCTCGGGCTCATCCTACCCTCTAGTGAAGAGCACAAAGAAGGAGACATTCCTGAGGGATTGAAGAGCAGAGAAGGGAGTGGTTTCTTATGTTGTATGGGGTAGTGGAATTGGAGCTCACTGCTGGAAATGAAACCTGGAAATGGTAATGGTAAAGTTCCAAGCCCATTCGGTGTGAAGGTGTACTGGATGGACGATTTGATAAACCCAACTGTAGGTTGGCTTGACTGTGTAATTATTTGATGTTGCAAAAATTGTGGAAATTGTGGTTGGCTGGACATTAATTAATTAATGCTCTAGAAATTATGGGAATGTTATAGTGTTGGATTGAGTACCTACAGTCTGATAAACCCAACTGTTAGCTAGCTTTCCTGAGTAGCCTAATAAACCCAATAGTGTATTGGCTTGATTGGTTGCATCCTGATAAAGCCAATTGTATATTGGCTTTGTTGAACGGTTTGATAAACCCAACTATAGGTTGGCTTGACTGTGCTTGATATATATAAAAGGATGTTGTGAAGCAGCCTACGTGTTGACCTAACATCCAAGTCCATAGGCAATCCCAAGGCTTGCAAAGTGAAGCAGGATCCTGTGGACCAGAGAGGCAATGCACAATACAGATAAGTATTGGATTATTTTGCAATTTCTTGTTTATGAATATACATGTGTATACAATTTGGATATGATATTCTAAGCTCTTGTTTCAGAGATAAAAAAACATTGAGAATAAACTAAACATGTGATTCCATTCAATGTTTGAATATAGGTATCGCTGGGATCGAGGACTATGAGAGCATCCTAGGGGTGCATGTGGACATGTGATTGTCTTGAAGAGCTCAGAATGAGTAGCAATGAAAAAGGTGCTAGTGAGACTGTGAAGGTCCTAGCAGCCGAGAAAAACCATGTGGGGAGGCTCCATGGTTGAGAGGTCTGAAATAGACCGGAGACACTAAGTGTCATGATCAAGAGGGATTGGTCCAGCATTCACGGTGAAGTGAAAGAGGTTGAGAGCATGAAAACCATAGTGGTGGTGTGGGTTCCAGGATGGAACAAGACAAAGAGGAAAAAAAAAACTCTTGCTACTCTCTCTTTCATTTTTTATTATATATATATATATATATACTTATGCATTGTGAAAATAAAAGATTGTTGAATGCATGTATGACTGAAAATAGAATGTGTGTATTTGCTTAAAGTAAATTGTGAATGCTAGAATAGTTAATTCCCTACCCAAGAATGGACATGAATGAGCTCATGTGACTGTTGGGAAGGCATGAAGAGTATGAAAATATCCTTGAAAAGACTTGGACTGTCATGCCAATTGGGAAATTAATTCACTGACTTTAATGCCTATATTATGCTTGGTCTAACAGAATTTCAATGATGCATTTCACAGGTGAGAAAAGTGAAATCCAGTAGTGCACATTGATCATGGCAGCAGACCAAAAGCTGTTGGACTTGGATGGAAGTATCCTTCAAACAATTTCTAAGACTCAAGAGAATCTTGGAGAGATGGTCAAGATACAGAAAAGGTAGAATGAGATGAACCACCATATTTTGCAAGACTCTATTGGTCTGCAGAAGGAGGTAAAAAGCCTTCTGGGAGCAATCCGTAAAGGAAAATAAAGTGGATCAATGATGGGGCATTCATCCAAGCGATCCTTTAAGAAACGTTCCAGGCATGAAGAATCAAAGGAAATTGAGCAGGTAAAGATGAAGCAGCCAGCGAAATGTTGGAAATGCGGAGGACATCATTACTGCTGGGACTGCCCAACGAGGGAACATAAAGAGGGTAGCAGCCACAAAGTTCCTAGACTTGGGGATGATCCAAAATATGAGAACCATCAAGAGAAGCTCATGGAAGCCAAGGGGATTGGTCCTGAAAGTTCAAGTAAATAATTGAACGTGGGACAGATCTGCAAAATTTTGAAATTTTGATGTGCAAATTGTATATGTATTCCTATGTATTGGAACACCAAGGACAGTGTTATTCCAAGGGGGAGGGGATTGTAACATCCCTATTTTTGACCCCAGTTGCATTAAAAGATACATGATGTGTATATTGTAATTAATCGTGGTGTGGAGCTAAAGGCGAAATCCCCACCATGAATTTTGTTGTGTTATGTTTCAGCAATTGGGATCGTTGCCGATGGTATATTGTGCTATCCGGAACATAATAGTTTTGGCATCATGTAAATATGCACATAAATTAAAATGAACCTATAACCAGCTACGGAGGTGCAAGGTTAATGAAAAGGGCATCATTTTCCTAAGGATAAGGGGGGGAATATTAAACCTTGGACATATGGGAAAAAGCCATGTGTCAACCACCCATTTAAACTTCTGATGTCTATTAGTTGGGAGTAGTTATTATTGAGTAGTGGTGGGTGTGGCAGGGCTATCAGTCCTTTCCCACATGCCCACTCCACCAGCAGACTCTTCCTCTTCATGTCGCTTGGACAGAGGGGCAACATTCCATTCTCTCCACTCTCCCACAATTCCACTCTTGGGAGGTTTTGGTATTGCTCATTCTCATGTAGGGGGTCGTTCTCTCATCCTCACACACATGAATATATTAGGGGGATAATCCTGCTGGAAGCCGGACTCTGTTCTTTTGGGGGGTCGTTCTTTTGTCTGTGCATTGAAACCTGTCAGGTAGAGGTTGCATTCTTCCCTCTACGCAGGTTGAGAGCTCATGATTTTCCTTTGTATACATGTGGTTTTTGCTATGAGTTTGGGATTCTCCCATTGTTTCAGTGGTAAAAAGCATGGCTTCTGTTCCTTCCCTGGTTTTGGGTCGCAGTGGGTGCAATCATCTTTTGGTCACTGCTGAGTTGCTCTGGCTAGGCTAGGGCCAAGAACAAATTTGAATCGCCTTGTTTGGCTTGAGATGCATCCAACATTTTGGGGTGTCACCCTGTTTCCTTGTGTTTCTTCACAGAGCTGTGAACTGATTTTGTTTTATTGCGGGTATGCAGTGGTTGGTCTTCGGACTGTGTGGAGTGGGATTGAAGGCTGGGTATGCTTGAGAAACCTAGGTTTGGGAGCCACACAGAGAGAGTTAGATGGTTGGTTTTCTTCTCCACAACCCTAGAAGATCACTGGCAAGGGAAGGCAGGGCCTGAGGGACTGTGAAGCAAAGAAGGGACTGATTCCTGATGTCAAGTGTGTGTGGGTGTCTTAGAAGTTAGGCTAGCTCTGGTGTAGGCATCCTTAGCTTGCCCATGAGTGTACCGGTTTAGCATTCATCCTTTCCTAGCTCCTTGATGGCCTGATAAACCCAACTATTTTGAGTTGGCTGTATTGTGTAAACCTGCTTAGTCCTTTATTCCTTGGGGAATCATGCCCAGCTCGGGGGTGGCAGTGTTGTTGAGAGATTCATGAGCACGGTGGCCTATGGTTGGGTGGAAAGTTGCAGTGACGTAGCTGGTTGCGGGATGAGTTCTTACAAGATGAGTATTCTTGACCATTTCGTCTCTGCAGTTATATTTATTATTTATGAATAATGATGAACATGTCGATGCTCGAATGTATGTTTGCTTCCACTGTATGTTGAGTAATTATGCATCCTTGCATGTTTTCCATTTTAAGCATTTTATTTCAACATTATATGCATGTTCTTGTTCATGGGGCTAGTTTCCTGGACGTTTGATGGTTTGATAGAGTCCTATTCATCGGTCAGAGGGTCGGGGACATTACAGTGTACAGCATGGATCAACTGTACTAGAGAACATCCACAAATACTTCCCATAGAAAATGGTAAGGCACCGTGGCCAATGAAACAACGTAACTAGATCCCCGGCAAGTAAAGGATCACTCTATTCGTGCCCTCAAACATGCTGATATCAAATACAATCAATAATAGAGTGTGCAAGAATGTTGACCAGTCATTGCGAAGGTCAGTCTCGAAGCCTTATATATACTGCTTTAAGAGAAATGGAAGTGAGCTAACATGTCTCCAGAACCCGAGTTTCTACTTCTCCATGAATCTGCAAAGGTTCAAAGAGTTTGACGATGATGATCTTGTTTGAGAAGCTTGTCCGTTTGGGGGTGTTGATGGTTGATGAGAATATTCCATACTCGCCCTTCACTTTGGTATTTCCTACCAAGAATGACACCATCCATCGGGCCGAGACGTGATACCTACACCTCCAAAGATGCGAGGCCTGGACACTTACTCCCCGTGAGTGTTTTTTCAGGAACCCCTGGTAGCATCGCTGCCACCAAATCCTCCGCAGAAGGGGATAGTCCTTGACTGCTCCCTATATAAGCATTTGTTCAGGTGGGAGCGTCAAGGGTCTAAAGCCTGCACAACCTTGTTTGTGAAGTCCACTTTCCAAGGGTGATGGGGCTGGTGTAGAGATGCTACACCTTATTTCCTATGGGAGAGCTCACCTCGCTAGGGGTGAGAAGTACAAGAATGACAAGCCACCTCACAGGTTTGTCTTAAGCAGGAGCAATGTAGCCCTTCTTCAAGAGCCCATGGCTAACAGTGTTACCTGAGGAGGAAGGAGGTGGCGGATGTGATTGAATAGGGGAAAGATGCAAACTACCTTTCTAGTGTGTGCCCATGCGAAAAGCTACATTTGAACATGATGATTACACACGCTTCAGGAAGGGGAGGAGGCATCACACTCATAATCCACCATAGTGGCTGAGCACGTCAAACTATTACTCGGGCCGAATGCATCCACTAGCTCCATAATGTTTATTCTTATTTTGTAAAACGTGGCAATAGTTCCACTCTCTGTATGGTTAACACATAATTGTGACTCGAAACAGTTTCTTAGGTTTGTTTTGGAGAATAGTATTAGCATTAGAATAGTATAAATACACTCCCAATAGAGGGAGATAAGAGTTGGTCATATTGGGAAACTTTCTACGGCTGAGGCTCTCCATTGTAAATAAGATATGATGCCTGTGTTATGAATAAAATTGCAGAGGAAGATTTGTTTCTCATGATAGAGATTCATGTGTTGTTTCTTCTTCCAATATGTATTTTCCTTTACGTGAAATTTTCTTCTTGTTTTCATTCTAGTGTGTTGATTTATTTCATGTCTACAACTTAGTGTATAACAGTTAGAAATTCATACTTGCTATGCTCCGGCTGTTGTTCCAGACATTTATCAATTTTTCTTCTAAAGTTGCGCAGAACTCATCTAGCTGGTGCTCTGCACGATGGGTTGTTCTTTCTCATCCTCTAACCACCCATGAAATAGATCCTGATTGCAAGATCAACGGCTACCTTGCCTCTATTTGCAACCCCACGCCTTTCTTTCTCTCATGCAAATATTCCGTACTCTGGTTTTTGACTCCATTGCGAATGGTCTCTTACCCTGATAATCCCACCTGCATCTCACATTAATACACTTTGTCCCATTCATGATTCTGTCCTCCTGACCATCCCCGATTGAACATCTTATGTGGAGTAGGCTCTGAAGACAAATGAGAGATCCCTCTCTAATTGTACAGGGCTAGAGGCACAGTCTAAAGTGGTTTTGTTGTTGCCTCAGAGCGGGCCCTTCCCCTTGACCTTGTGGCCTCAAATCCTGGTGCCAACAAACTTGTGCCATTGCTGGGGGTGAAATTTAATATCCTCCATGGGAAAAATGACATGGTTTTAGATCTGGTTGTTGATGGTGAACAATGACCAGACATCAAGAAGGTTGAGCACTTTCACCTGGCGACTCCACTATTGAAGGATTCATACTTCAACAACTCTACTGGTGGTATGACTTAGAAATCAAATGGCCGAGGAAAGCTAGCAGATTCCATCTGGTAAATGGACCCCTTATAGAGCTTGAAAAATGCATGGCGGAAGGTCAAGATAATCGAGTCTATGTTTCTTCCAGGATGCCTTTTTTTATCTTGTAAGTTTGTTCTTATCTTTCCCTATATTTATCAAAACCACCTTCTATGGTTCAACTCATTCTGAACAAAGCTATGAATATATTCCCTTTTATCCTTCTTTACAAACCGAAAGCATTGCCTCATCTTGTACATCTGGTCATGGCCTAGATCTTTATCCAGGGGCTCACGACGTAAAAGGACAACCCTATGAAATTCATGAAAACTCAGACGATAGCTTGGCTATTGTGCCTAACCTTGTCTCTCCCATTTCTCCAAGTTGGTACAAACCACTACAATTGCCTCCCATCCTCCATGAGTTTCCCACAAAACATTACAAGTACCTCCCCAAGTTTGACGGAGAATCAGAAGACCTCACTGCTGAGAAACATTTCATTAGAGGAAATTTGGGGTCTAAAATGAGCCTTATAAGAAAATGTGCCAAAATAAGTTTTTGTGAGTTGGAATTCAAGAACCAATAAAATTTCAATAGAATAAGTCAACCATAATGGTTGAATTGACATATTTGTCATTAAAAAAAACTACTTTTTTTGTTCGTATTTTCGACATATCTCATTGTGTTTTTACTCAAATTTCAATCGAGAGAGCTCGTTGGATGCGGAATTTGACTCTGCATCCAACGAGTACCCACACTGCATACTTTTGATGGACCTCGCTACCCCAAAAACAAGAAATACCTGAAAAAACATGATGATGATGTCATCATCACATTTTTTCAGGTATTTCTTATTTTTGGGGCAGCGGGGTCCA
>LPNX011045645.1:52667-132082 GCA_001517045.1 Pseudotsuga menziesii | reverse complement strand
TCCAGGTTTGACCTTGGGATCGAAACTAGAACGAGGAGCGTTAGGTATAATCTCATATAACAAACCAGACTGAGCATAGATCAAGTCTAGTTCCTGCACCGTAAATATGGCTTGTTCCTCATTCTGCACTCCGGATGTGGAAACATCCTTCACTATATATGGAAATAAATATTTGAGGAACCACTCAAGGAGGAACTCTGGTGGTATAAAGGCTTTAATTAATCTCTTTTGTCTACACCACTCCTGAATATGATCAGAAATATGGGTGGCTTTATCTTACCAGAATGTTGACAAGAGTTTAGTACCAACATCATAGCATACTGGTAGCTAGAAGTGATTAAGGAAAGTCATCGCAAGGTCATCGAACAAAGTAAAGGCACCCCTAGGTAACTCTATATACCATTTCACCGCAGGCCCTGTAAGGGTGCGTTGAAATAGTCTCAAACGGACTGAGTCCTGATGCAATGAATTGGAAGAGCACCATAGGTGGAATGTCATAACGTTTTCACTCGGATCCTCTCCTGGTTTGCCTTCGAACTTAGGTATGTCCGAAGGAATCTTGGTAGGGACAGCCGGACAAGCCAGGTCATGAGCCACAGGATCGTTCGTAAGTCTCGATAAGTCAGGTAGATTGAGTGTCGCAAGGAAAGGGAGCCTAGGATGATGAGGCCTATGGACCACTCCCTGGTTCATATAGGATTGATTACCACCATGACCTTGGCCATAGTGACCTCCTCCTGTATGACCCGTATAGGGTGGCGTGGAAGTACCATAATGAGGTGGACCTTGACTAGTAGGAGCTACAAAACCGTAATTAGGAGAGTAAGCAGGTTGTGAATACCCGCCTCCGTAAGGTGAAGAGACCTATCCATACTGCGCCCCATAATAGGGTCCATAGGTCATCGCTTGCGATGTCCCATGAGACACTCCATAGGTAGGGATATACATTCCGGAAGTAGGAATATACATACCGGAAGTAGGGATATATGTCATGGAAGTAGCAATCTGACCTCTAGAAACATGAACATAACCTCCCGAAACCACAGGTGGTATGTAGGCTTGAGACACAATTGGTCTAGTAATTGCAGTATGGATCTGACTCGTAGCTACGTGCCGACTCGAAGGACCACGTGAGTAAGGTGGAGGTTTTACATTTGAAGAACTTGAAAGTGAGGACGAAGGAATCTCTATAAGAAGATATGTACTGGTGCCTATCGTCACTCGTATGGGACTTGGTATACCTATTGGATCACTAACTCTAGGCCTAGGAGGTATATAAGATGGAGCTTCCACCACTGGGATGGAAGGTACAATGTGACTAGTACTCCCAAACCTCTCTGCAAGGTAAGGCATGGGATTTCCCCCAGGCATAATGCTAGGGTCAAAATCGGATTCAACATGAAATGTCAAATCGTGCATAGGAAAACCAGTCGTAGCATAACTACCATAGCTAGTACTGGCAGGTTCAAAGTGAGTCTCGGCATCTTCCGGCATTCCATACCGGTAATGTGTCAATGAGGGGTCAACCCTAGAGTGACTAGGTCTATCATGCATGGTTCCTATCTCTGAAATCACAGGTCCTAACTCAGTTAGGTCGGGTGAAGGGTCATAAGTAGGTATGAATTCCCCATCGTCAACGCGAATGGGAGGAGGTGGCTCAGATGTATCCTCTGAATGATCTCCCATGGTGTGTGAATCAATGTGTTACATGGTCCGCCTGGACTGTCTAGGTCCCTCTCCCAAAGGAGGAGGAGAAGTAGAAGGTGGAAGTCCTGCTAAATGACGAGAACGGCATGGAACCGCACCTGACTCCACAATGACTCAAAAAATAGCAAAGACTCTCTATTTACATCAACCCTAGGCCAACTAACATGCACAGAGAAATCACTAATAAAATCTAAAGCCAAATGCAATCAAACAAGGGATGGATAAGTGAGCTCCCGAATGTGGCCAGTATGTCTCGCCTAGGAGAGGCTTGAGAGGCCCTTGTCACCACAAGCGGAGGTATGTAACCAATTATTGTGGCCCTCAGCTTCAACACGTAAAGCGACTGTGCTGTCAGACCCTAACCTGGTTGGGACACATGCAGAATAACCTCTACAAGTACCCCCTCGATATCCTAGGTAAGGTCACTAAGGTCACCTCAATATAATCAAAGCTCAGGCAGACAATCGCAAGCGGGATTGACCGTATGGGCAGGGTAGCAAAGCCCGAAACTCTCGAAAGAGCCCCCAGATACGAATACAATCCTATCTATATCATCGATGCTACACAGTTACCGGCCAGGGGTTATCCCAATCAACAACCGTTCACACTGCCTCGTGCTTAAATCCCTTTTGAGAGGAGGATCCTGAGAACACTGGTTATATCAAGGATTTCACACACTCCCTAAACAAACACCTAGTTGTTGTCGTTTAGTGATCTTGGAGAATTAACTTTCAATGAACTATTCCAAGATCCTAAAACCTAAGCTTGTTGGTGCACCCTAGAAAAGAAAAGAGTGTAATTCATTTTAATTAGCATTGATTTTAGTTGGCTTTATTACACAAAAATAGGATATGGTCGTGCAACTAATGGTGTTATGATGCAACAAGAAGCAAAATGCACACCTAACAATCAATGCAAATGCATTGTGTCCATGAAAACAGGGTATGCGTACTACGTGTAATGCACAATTTCTTCTTCAAATGCGGAATGCAAATTTCCCTATATGAAGTCCTAACTATTACTCCAAAGCAAATCTAGATCTAGTGCAAGTACAATACAAAATGCAAAACACAATGCATGATGATAAGCAAATGTTTTTGGATTTTTTGAAAATAAAGAGATACAAAAAGCAAAAGAATGATTCTACCCACCCCAGACTCTGCAAGCACACATAAACAGCATTCCAGCAAATCACTAAGGTAAAAGGACTCTAATGCACTAATCTCAAACAAAAAATCAAAGATGCCATGACAAGAACTTTCCTAAAAGAAAAAAATTAGGCTAAAAAAAACGTTTCTGGTTAGAAACAGAGGTATTAATAGACTCAAGCAGTGCCAAAGGAGACTCAGTAGCTAACAGAATTCACCCAGCAATCCACTATCTTCCACAAAAAGGTAAAAACCAGGGTATACGCGACTGTGCGCAGTGAACCCGTGTGTATACACTGAAATCCCAGGGTAAACCACGTGTATACGCGACTGTAAGTGACAAAACCGCATACAGGAAGAAAAATATGCACAAATCCAAGGCAAACAAACAGGCTGAGACTAAATTCACACCAATCAGGCTTTGCCAGGCATACATGCCCCCATACCCGACACAGAAACAAGAGAGAGAGAGAGAGCAATTCAAATACATTGAATGCCAAGAAATCAACCCCCAAAGGACAATTACTAGGAACTCCCCAGCGGAGTCGCCAATTCTGTTACAGAGAGAAATTCCTATGTCTTGGGGTACCACAACAAACAGCTAGACTCCAGAAATCAATCTTTCCCAATATGAAATAGAAATAAAATATCTAACACTAAAGGACCGAACCTCGTACCTTATTCCGGACGGTTGAAGTAGATCCCCGTTGAGCTTTCCAATCTTTAGCTTGAATTGATGTAATACTTCCTCAACAATAAGTAAACAATACAAGCATACTATATATGATGGTGTTAGATCTATTCTAGCATATATAATCAATAATGTAAAAGCATTTGACATATTCCAATGGATACAATATTCATTCAAATACACATTACTGGACAGGAAAAGATATTTCTATTAATATGAATCAGAGATTACAAGTGACAACCTCTGACGGCACGTCTGCGAACCGGAGAAACTGAATCCCCCACTTGGGCCTCCACCACCTCAATCCTCCATCACTCAGATAGCAAGCTCACTAGCAAAAGGCAAGCTTGGGAAGAACACAACAGTGCTCCAAGGGACAAAGGGATGCAGACTCAAGCATAAGTTCTGGCAATAATGGACTATAGTTTCATTACTCTCAATTCTCTCTTATGCTTTCAATGTCTCAATGGGTTCCTTATATATCTTTTCAAAGGGATACTGAAAGGTCGAATTCGTGCGATCTCAAGGCATATGGAAGGCCAGGAGTCATATGAGTCAGATCCAAGTCAAGGAACGCTCCAAAAGGATTTGGATTATGTACACATTCCGATGTATGCGACTATAGAGGGAATATCCGCGTATATACGCGGTTATCGGGGAAAAATCCACGTATATCACTTTTCTTATGTTTTTAGGGATGATCAAGGACACATCAAAAGACAAAAAGTAGTCCATAGGGGCTAATGAGTCTGCAGCGGGACAAGAGAAGGCCATACAATGTGTGATTCACCTAGTGTGGTGAAATCTGCTATAACAATGTCCAAGAAATTTTTAGATCAAGATGATGGTGGTGAAATGAAAGATACATTGGAATTGGTTGGGCCCTTCAAGAAGAATGGAAAAGTTCCTATCCCGTTAAAGCTCTCTCCTGGTATACAGAAAGATGATCTGCCCTATACAGGGGCTTGCGATCCCACGGGCCTTTTCTCTAAAGATGGCAACTTGCACTTCCCAGGGTCCATAAAGGACAATTTTAAGGAGTTCAGCACACCTTTGTATGATGAATATGAGGAAGAACACCCACAGACTACACCTAAAGAGCCAGATGTTGAACCAAAGCTTAATGATAAAGAAAATCAAGATGCAATGCGAAGTCGGAAGGTTAAAGAGGAAAAGGATGATAAGTGCACTAGAGGTGATAGCCTACCCTTGTGTTATGCCTCCTTTGAATTAATACGGAACCTGATTAAAGCCTTTAAGCAAAAGCAGAAAGAAGGGGAGATGGTGCAATTTAGAAACCTGTACAGAAAAGAAGATGATAAGAAGAAACTACTAGGAAATCCCTCTCTAGCTACCGATACATCGATGGTTTGTGATGAGGTGTTGAGTCATAGAGAAGGTTGCAGTGGCCCTCAAATGAATAAATTTTCAGATGTTCCACCTTCAGGAGTACCACCTCACACAGGAGGAGTATGCCTACTTGGTTCCACTGGAAAAGTGGAGGACCTCCCTCTTGAGGCACATCAAGCTCTCATTGCAGAAATTTTGAGTGCAAAAGGGGATGCCTCATTGAAGAAAGATTATATGGACCACCTTCTACAATCTTCCAAGTATCAGCCTGATGAATCACTAGAAGAAAGGATTTTTGGACAGCTTTCCTATGAACAGATGACAGAATATGCTGGAGATTGGCGTGATTTCTATGACCCCATAGTGGAGTACATGGAAGGGATAGGTAAGGGTAATGGCAAGTTACCTCTCTGCTTTGATGATTAGTTTTTTTGTCATCACCCTCTCCCCTTAATTATTTCATTTCTATCCATCAAGCATGAAAAAAGAACAATACTGTTAGGAAAGTTGCTTGATTGGCTTCATTGGAAGTCCGATTTCCCTTAATCAGACTCATGCACTAAATTAGGTAGGGTAGGTAGGAAAAAATAAGCTCAACCATCATCAATCCTTTCGTTCATTGCAATTGTAGTTTGTTTTCATTTTCAGTTGCAAGCAGGGGTTTGCAGTCCAGAACATAGTTTGCAAGAGTGGCATAAATTCGCTAAAGCAGTAGCTCAGAGTAGAATTGATATTTCAAAGAAAGGTTGAAGGCAACCCAATGGTTTTATCACTTGGCCTATGGGGCTTCTTTGCTACCTCATTGGGAGGATATCATCCCTCATGGAGCCAGTTGTTAACACTCTATTTTTCAACAATCTATTTGTAGGCCTAACATGAGTTTGATGAGGATCCCATTCCTTTGAAAACTTTGTGTGAGCTCCCCTCTGGTTATCAGAGGTGCAAGTTAAAGAAGAAAGTGGCAGGTGCGCTGAAAGCATTAACATGACTCATGATCAAAGGTTGAGGTTGATCGGATGGTGGATCAATGGCTCCAAAACATTTCACGCAAGTAGACATGCTCGACCAAAACCACTTTTCCAAATTGTGAAATGGGTTAAGGGTAAAAAATTATTCGACGACAGAGATGAGATCCAAGTCAGATCTATGGTCTCAGTCAATTTCACAAACCATACTTGTGCGGGTAAAGCTGCAATGTTAAATCATGAAAGAGTGGTACCGGTTGCAAAGATCAATGGTCGAGGAAAGAAAGAAAAAAGATCCACGACCACAGTTTATTTCGTAATGCAAACTAGCGAGGTGGAATACCGATATTTTTCATTGTGAAAAGTAATGGGGGCCACTCAAATCTACAGGTGCATGAAAGGTTTGGTTGCGATTGACAGTTGAGAACACGTCACGATCTGAAACTTCTCATGGTGTCCAGAGGAGAAAAGTTGGTGGCATAAATAATGGGACATGGACAGTGGATGTGAAAGATCCCTCAAATTGGATGGCTGAGAAGACTTCCATGATATAGGTTTCACATCCAGTGTGAAGATGACAGTGAAGGAGGCATCCACATGTGTAATCTGTGTCCTTGTAGATTAGCTAATTTCTTCAAATCCATTTGTAGCACACGTACCAGTGGAATCATCCCTTTGGAAGAGTCATGCTCCATAAAGATAAGACGCTTTTTGTGTGAGTTGGCCTATGGAAGTAAGAAAAGTAACCGATGAGTTTGCTACTCACACGAGACAAATCCAACTTGACATGGGAAACCATTCCATTTCCTACAACACAAGATCAAGGAAACGTGGGAGAATCCACTTCATGGACAGCACAGCATGGATCAACTATACCAGACATCATCCACAAATACTTCTTGTGGCAAATGGTAAGGTGCCACAGCCGTTGAAATGACGTAACTAGATCCCAAGCAAGTAAAGGATCACTCTGCTCGTGCCCTCACACATGGTGATACCAAATACACTTGATAACAGAGTCTACAAGAATGTTGACTAGTCATTGCAAAGGTCAGTCTCGAAGCCTTATATATACTGCTTTCATAGCAATGGAAGTGAACTAACATGTCTCCAGAACCTGAGTTTCTACTTCTCTATGAATCTGCAAAGGCTCAAAGATTTTGATGATGAAGAATTGGTTCGAGAAGCTTGTCCTTTGATGGTTGATGAGAAGCTCCCATACTCTCCCATCAATATTTTGTTATTTCCTGCTAAGAATGACACCAGCCATCGGGGCCCAGAGATACCTACACCTCAAAAGACATGAGGCCTAGACACTTACTCCCCGTGAGTGTTTTTTAGGAACCCCTGATAGCATCGCTGCCACAAAAGCCTCCATGGATGGGGACAGTCCTTGACTTCTCCCTATATAAGCATTTGTTTGGGTGGGAGCATCATGGGTCTAAAGCCCGCAAAGCCCTGTTTGTGAAGTCCACTTTCCAAGGGTGATGGGGCTCGTGTAGATATGCTACACCTTATTTCCTGTGGGAGAGCTCACCTCGCTGGGAGTGAGAAGAGTAAGAATGACAAGCCACCTCATAGGTTTGTCTCAACTAGGAGTAATGCATCCCTTCTTCCAGGGCCCACGACTAACAGTGTTACCCAGGGAGGAAGGAGTTGGCGGATGTGATTGAATAGGGGAAAGATGCAAACTAACTTGCCAGTGTGTGCCCATGCAAAAAGCTACATTTGAACACGGCAGTTACACATGCCTCGAGTGGGGGAGGAGGCATCACACTCATAATACACCATAGAGGCCGAGCATGTCAAACTGTTACTTGAGCCGAATGCGTTCACTAGCTCCATAATGTTTATTCTTATTTTGTAAAATGTGGAAATAGTTCCACTCTATGTACGGTTAACGCATGATTGTGACTGGAAATAGTTTCTTAGGTTTGTTTCAGAGAATAGTATCAGAATTAGAATAGTATAAATACACTCCTAATAGAGGGAGATAAGAGTTGGTCAGATTGGGAAACTTTCTAGGGCAGAGGCTCTCCATTGTAAATAAGATCCAATGCCTGTGTTATGAATAAAATTGCAGAGGAAGATTTGTTTCTCATGACAGAGATTCAGGTGTCGTTGCTTCTTCCAATATGTATTTTCCTTTACATGAAATGTGCATCCTATTTTCATTCCAGTTTGTTGATTGCTTTCATGTCTACAACTTAGTGTATAACAGTTAGGAATTCATAATTTCTATGCTCCAGCTGTTGTTCCAGACATTTATCAAGTTTTCTTCTAAATTTGTGTGGAATTCATCTAGCTGGTGATTCATGCGATAGGATGTCCTTTCTCATCCTATAACCACCCACGAAATAGCTCCTGATTGCAAGATCGACGGCTACCTTACCTCTGTTTGCAACCCCATGCCTTTCTTTACCTCATGCAAATGTTCCCTACTTAGGTTTTTTACTCTGTTTCCAATGGTCCCTTGCCCCAATAATCCCACCTGCATCTCACATTAATACACTTTGTCCCATTCAGGATTCTGGTCTCCCGACCATCCTTGATTGAATATCTTATGAGGAGTAGGATCTGAAGAAAAATTAGAGATCCCTCTTTGATTGCGCAAGGTCGGAGGCGCAGTCTAAAGTGGTTCTGCTATTGCCCGGGAGTGGTCCCTTCCCCTCGACCTTGGGGACTCAAATCCCAGTACCAACAAAATGTTTCTAACCATACAACTGGTGCATTTGGCTTGTAGGAAATATCACATACAATCCCCTACAATAAAATAAGAATGAGACTTGTTCCAAAGAACAAGTGACGACAGTTCAAGAAATAATCCAAAATGAAGAACAGTATGATGAGACTTCAAGAGGCCTCAGACACACTCTAGTTATGTGACACTGTTGACCGACATCATTGATGTAGAGCCTTCCGGCTATGAAGAAGTAGACAAGAAGAAAGGGAAGGAGATTACCAGTTTGAGAAGAATGATGTCTACGATGCAGTATCGAGAGCTGAAGGTAAGTCCATAGATCCAGCATGCAATAGATGGAAACATCGTGGGATAGAAGGAAATATTCGAAGAACGAGGCTTCTCATAGAAAGAAGGCATATACTACGAAGAGACATTTGCAACCACTAGGAGTTGAGATACATGATAGGAAGACTCATGCGTGCAAATTAAAGAAGGCCTTGTGCGAGCTCAGAAGGCACCCATGGGATAACACCTACATGAGGAGCATGAATATCATCTAGAGTGATGAAGATATTAACCTTTGCTACAAGGTTAAAGATGAAAGAATATAGAGGATGACGAGATCACAGATGGGTGTGAGAATAAATTTTGAAAATTTTCAAGATAGAGGATCTTGGTATCCAGTGACCCTATATAGATACATATAATATTAGTAGCAGAGGAACCTAATTATCACTCCATTATAGGATGTTTCAATACATAGAGTATGAAATATAGAGGGAGTTCAGATGCTCCGCTTCAGAGGGAGTTACTGCAGAAGATCCTGAGGATCGACATGATTGACAGATTACTGATGGATCTAGGCTTTCATCAGGGTAAAGAAGATTCCAAAATTTGCTTCAAGGTTGAAGGAGGAAGACCAATGATGCTCATGTTATATGTCGATGACTTGTTCCTAACAAAATTGAGGAACTCATTAAAGTTGCAAGAAGGAGACCTTTTGTCGAGTTCAAGATAAAGGACTTGGATATGATGCACTACTTTCTAGGAATGGAGGTGTGGAGGAATGTAGATAAAATCTCCATGGAACAAGGGAAGTATGTAGTAGAGATCCTGAAGAGTTTTGGGATGATGGACTACAAGGCCATGACCACACCTATGGCATCGAACATGAAGCTATTGAGTGATTCTTCATTAGAGTCAGTTGATACTACGATGTATCGTCAGATGATTGGGTCCTTGATGTACATGAAAATTATGAGACCAGATATTTTCTTTGTTGTGAACACATTGAGCCAGTTCCTAACGGATCCAAGAGATGTTCACCCGATTGCTACAAAGCATATTTTGAGGTACCTGAAGGGTACAGTTGATTATGGGCTCAAGTATGAGGTAAATCAAAAGATTAACCTAGAAGGTTATGTGGATTTGACTTGGGCAGGAATTTCCATTGATAGGAAGAGCACTTCAGGGTGCTACTTAGTTATAAGATTAGGTGTGATATCTTGCTTTAGTAGGAAGCATTCCTACGTGGCACTTAGTATAGCCGAAGCAGAGTATGTCACAGCTTGTTCAACTAGTTGTGAGGCAATGTGGCTGAGGAAGCTAGTATCTAATTTATTTGATCTCCAGTTGGATGGTACTTTTATATATTGAAGCAACTAGAGTTGTGTGAACTTATCAGAGAACCCGGTATTCCATGACAAGTCAAAGCATATCGAGATCAATTATCACTATATTAGGGATATGGTGCAGACAGGAGTAGTGAAGCTCCAGTATGTTGCGATAGATGAGCAAATAGCTGATGTGTTGAACAAGCCATTAGCTAGAGTGAAGTTTGAATACTTTAGGGAGAATCTTGGTGCTCTCTAGATTGAAGTTCCTTCCAAGGGAAAGTGATGAGTCTCAGAGCCTTATGAAATGGTGGTAGGATTGGGCCTCCCATGGTCAGATGAAAGTGCAGAGCCTTTTTGACATGGTGGCGGGCTGGGCCTCCCATGGTTAGATGTAAGTGCAAATCCTTTCTAACATGATGGAAGGCTGGGCATCCCATGGCTAGATGTAAGTGTTGATCCTTTCTGACATGGTGGTAGGTTAGGCCTCCCATGGTCAGATATAAGCGTTGAGGCTTTCCGACATGGTGGAAGGATGGGACTTCCATGGTCGGACGTAATTGTCGATCCTTTCCAACATGGTGGCAGGTTGGGCCTCCCATGGTCGAATGTAAGTGCTGAGCCTTTTCGACATGGTGGTAGGATGGGCCTCCCATTATCAAATGCAAGTGTTGGGCCTTTTTGAGCTGGTGGCAGATTGGGCCTCCCATGGTCAGATGTAAGTGATGGGACTTTCTGACATGGTGGCAAGATAGGCCTCCCATGGTTAGATATAAGTGTTGGATGAGCCTTTCTGACATAGTGGCAGGATGGGCCTCCCATGGTCACTATTAAGTGTTGGGCCTGTCTGACATGGTGGCATGCCAGCCCTCCAATGGTCAGATATAAGTGTTGGGCAATAATTTCTGACATGGTGGTAGGTTGGGATTCCCATGGTCGAATATAAGCACTAAATAAGATGAATATCTACATGGAGGCTAGGCCTACAAACATCATGAAAAAGGGTTGGCTTTGTAGAAATTCCTATGACAAGTAGAATTGAGAGATAGCACCATTTGCTCAAGACAACAGGAGCAATGATGATGATGATCCATATATGATGATGATCCATCTTTGACGAATGATCCAATGAGGAAGACTTGTGCTGATGAATTGTGTAAAGAGAATGCCTGCCTAGTTAAGAGGGAGTGTTGTGTATTTATAACTTCATAATGTATTCAATTGTATATTTTATATGTTGTATTTCTTTGTACCCCTATGTTCCTATTCGGAGAATCATTAATGTAATCAAGTCATGTAAATTCATACAGGTTAACCCTCCTTTGTAGGTTGGGGAAATAGTCCCCATAGTTTCAGGGTAATAGGGTTATTAGATTCTCCTAGAGAAGTCGGCCCTGGTAAGTAATTGTCAAGCTGGAAACTATTATAAATAGAGAGTGAGCCTCTCTATTTGAGACACACACTCACTCAACTATAGCGCATGAGTGAGAGAAGAGGAGCTCGCACAAGTGAGAGAGAGAACAATTGTCAAAGATCATCTTTGTGTATTTGGGTTTTAGTTTTTCTATTGGTGCTCATTCTATCTCTGAGGAAGTTGCAGGGTTTTCTCCTTTATGGTTTCCCCAAGGAAAACTCTTTGTGACTCTTATATCTTGTGATTATTGCTATGCAGGTTATTCTCTTAGATAAGATCCTAGATCATATTGCTTAAATGATAAAAATATAACATTATCCACAAGAATATTTTGGCTATAAAGTAACTCAAAAATGAATGAAATAATGAATATAATATCTCACTTTTAACAAAAGAGAAACCTTTATCAAATTTCCTCTCCAATATCTCTCATTCCTTCATGCTTCGCGTGCCTCCCTTTTATATTTGGAAAAGATGTTGAGATATTTGGAATTACCTTTTAGTTTTGACACTTTAGTTAAGATATTTTATTTAGTACACGTTTATTTAAATATGATAAATAATAAGTCGGATCCTCGTTATATTTCAATTTATTTTCAATATTCCCCTTGTCCCTCCAAGTAACAAAACATATGATATGCCAAACAAACATCATAATTGATAATAATAAAAAAGTAAAAGAAATATTTCATAATAACCCTCGTATTACCCAAATGTAACAAAATATATCAAAGCATTCTCATAAATATGTTATCTTAAATATAGTAAAAAATATTCCCATCAGTCAAAATAAAGTAAAGAAACAAAAAATTTACACTGAATCAGAATCCATATTTTATGTAAGAGGTAGTCTCTCCCTATTCACTCCCGTGAGGAGTTTTTTTCTTTCTTTATTTCCCTCTTGATGTGGTAGATTTTCCCCTTTTTTGATGAACGCCATGATTGTACATCACCAAGGTGATGTTCCTTTCTTCAACATTGATCTCCAACAAAATAGGATGTTATGTAACTAAGTGAGATGAGGCTTTAGATGAACTAGATTTAACAGAAAATGAGGTTCATTTTCCTTTTCTTAGTACATACTAATTGGGAGAGACTTTTAACTTGTCATTGGGTTGCAATAGTTGGGATTTAGAGTAAACTAAAACAATTTGGCGATGATGTTATTCTAGTGATAGAATATGAGGCAAATGTAATGAAAGAGCAGGCCATCCATTGACACTAGATGGTTGATTTGGAATAATCTCATTCCAACATCATTATTTTGTGTCTATGGCTACTTCGACACATGTTGTTGTATGTAAATTCCAACAATACTTAGATGTGACTATAGGGTTGGTCTAACATATGGCCTAGTAAGTGGAAAGGGACCTTGACGAACTAAGTTCATAAAACTAGTTTGGAGGAGTTGATTGAATTCTTCAAAATATGCATCAAAATGAATTAAAAATATCATCCTCTTATTTGTTCCTTATTGTCAACCAGGTTGTTGTATTGTTCACCAATTTCCTATGTATTATCCCTAAGGCCCATGCACCAGACTGCTACAGGGAAAATATAGGTAACTTAGGAAAGAAAAATGAAATACATAAGGTTTAATTTAGGAGTTTGTTTGAATATTGGGATAAATAAGGTCTACATATGAATAAAATAGTATAAATTACAGTAAAAACCATAAACCGAGGCTAAATTATAAATTGAAAGTGCCAAGATTTATAATATAAGACTAAGAGGAAATACATGAAATGGATAGCAGTGCTATGTTTCTTTCATGCATTCAAAAATTGTTTTGCATACAATAGTGTTATATACAAGACTTGAAAGAACAAACAATAAACTACAGGAATAAAATACTAACAATGTTCATATCAATAATTCTGCAATTTAAACCATGTATTGCATATCATTATACAACCCATCAAATAATCAATCAAAACATAAGAGGGAACAAAGTTCATATTTCATTGATAATCATAAGTTTAGAAGTGTTGTACTATGTCTTACAAAAACAATAATACCATCCTCTAGCCACCCAAAACTCAAAGCCATACATAATTACCTTTTTACAATATATAGACTTTGATAACAAAAGTCTTGACTTTCTTAGGATTTGATAACTGCTCATTTTGCTAAAAATTGACTTCATAATCAAAAGATGATTTGATTTAACCCAAAATATATCTAGATCCTAATTTAGTGGTAACTTATTATCAACATATGGTTTGAGTCCTTAAAGTTTAATCTTATACATCATATACTGTTGATGTATTTGTAACTTTGGAATGTATTCACTTGTATATTTCATATATTGTATTTCATAGATCCCTGATGTTCCTATCAGGAAAATCATTAATGTAATAAAGTCATGTAAATTCATAGAGGTTAACCCTCCTATTTTATCAGGGGTCAAAGTCCCCATAGTTTCAGGGCACTAGGGTTATTAGAATCTCCTAGAGAAGTCGGCCCTAGTAAGTGATTGTCAATTCAGAGTGAGACTCTCTATTTCAAACACACACTCACCCCACTATAGCACATAGGTGAGAGAGTAGAAGCTCACTCAAGTGAGAGAGAGAACAACTATTGGAGATCATCTTTTTGTCTTTGGGTTTAACTGCTGCTATTGGTGCTCATTCTATCTCTGAGGAAGTTGCAGGGTTTTCTCCTTTATGGTTTCCCCAAGAAATATATTTGTTTCTATTGTCTCTTGTGATTGATTGTTGTGCATGTTATTCTCTCAAATAAGATCCTAAGATCATATTGCTTAAATGATAAAAATATAACATCGTATCAAAGATAACTTAAGAAGAAGGAACTATGCAACTGTTGAAGCTAGGGTTTCTTAATTTTTGGGTCTCTCTCCATAATCCATCAACAAAAAGATGCTAGGTTGACTCTCCATTCAAGGGCACATATTTCTATCAAAGCAGAATCTTATTCTGATCACTTTCAGTTTTTGACCTACCACTACATCAAGAAATTAGGGCTTTTCATTGAAGAGGAATTTTTGAGTGAGCCTAGGCTAGGATTTATCTCCTCCTCAAAATCAAATTTTAGAGACAAAAATCAAGGTTTTTGGTTGGGTAGAACTATGGGAAAGTAAAAACCTAATTTTCCCTAGAACTAGAAAACCAACACTATAGAAGATCAGCTCCAGATCTAGTTTCATCTTCTCAAACTGGTAAGATCTAAATATTTTGTATTTCCATTTGATGTTCTTAGTTAATATGCCTCATCCCACCAAGCTTGATTAAAAGCCGAAGGGAGTTGATAACTTTCAAGTGTGGAAGTATAGGATCTCCCTAGTTCTTGAAGAAAATGAATTGGACTCATACATCAGTGGAGAGGTTTCAGTTCTAGAGGGAGATGAGGCTAAGGCCTTACACAAGAAGAACTTGATCATGGACAAGAGAATTATTGCTGATTCAATCAAGGATCACCTCATACCACAGGTGTCCTCCCTAAATACACCTAAAGAGATGTTTGAAGCCTTGACCAAGCTATTTGAAGGAAAGAACATAAATCGGAAGATGAATTTGAGGAACTAGTTGAAGAATGTGAAGATCCAGAATGTGGAGACCATAAATTCATACTTTACAAGGGTCTCCCAGATCAAAGAACAACTTGAAGCAGTGGATGAAGAAGTGGAGAATCCAGATATTGTGATGACCAACTTGAATGGTCTCCCTAGGTCATGGGACTCCTTCATTCAAGGGATTTGTGCTAGAATAAAGCTAGTGACCTTCAATAGACTGTGGGAGGAATGCTCACAAGAAGAAGCTCGAATAGTATCTTGAGAAGAAAAGATAGGAAGTGAAGATGAAGCTCTCACACTACACTCTAAGAAATGAAGAAGGGACTATCATCATCTCAAAGGTAAGCATTCTCACCAGAAAGATAACCCGAGAAGATATAACAATGATCTATCTAAACTCAAATGTTTTACTTGTTATGAGAGAGGACACTATAATGCCATAGATTGTCCTAGAAATAAAAGTGGCTCTCACAAGAAGAAGGAAAATAAGAGAAGACATCATGCTCATGCTTTAGAGGATGATGAACCTTCCATAAAGAGAATCAAACAAGAAAGTGATGATTCTTCAAGTGATGAAGAATATATTTTGATTTCTGCTCTCACGGGAACCGTCACACATGGAAGCAATGATTGGCTTATAGACAGTGGGGCTTCCAAACATATGATGGGATTCAAAGAATCCTTTGTGAAACTGTCCGAACATGAGTCACCTCACGAGGTGAAACTTGGGGATGACTACCAGTATCTAATAAAAGGTAGTGGTGAATCCTCCTATAAGCTAGACTTTGGAAATTCTATGAGGTAGAAGGATGTCTTGTTTGTACGAGGACTAAAGAAGAATCTCCGCTCCATATTTGAATTGGATGCAAAAGGAATAAGTTTTGCATTTGTAGATGACCAAGTCCTTATGTGGCCAAAGGGAAAGACTATAGATGATGCAATAGTGATTGGAGAGCAAGAGGGAGGAATATACAAATTGAAGGGCCAACCAGAACAAGATTTGGTCCATGACTTAGTAGATCCAAATGAACTTTGGCATAGAAGGCTTGCACATGTGCACTATAGAGCACTACCACTTGCAAGAAAAGTTGTTGAAGGTATTCCAGAAATATAGAAAAAACATGACGGTGTTTGCAAAAGATGTCCGAAAGGAAAGAACACAAAGAAGAAAATTCCAAGTAGAGAGAACAAGGAAAAATGAATCTTGGAAAGCATCCACTCCGATGTATGGGTTCCAATGTCATCTAGTTCATTGAGTGGGTATGTATACTATGTTTCTTTCATTAATGATTTTTTTAGGAAGACATGGATATAATTCTTGAAGAACAAAGATGAAGTATTCAGCACATTTAAATAATTCAAAGCCTTGATCGAGAACCACACAACAAAGAAAATCAAGACCTTTCAATTAGATAATGATGGAGAATTCACATCAAATGAATTCAAAAAATTATGCAGATATTCAGGGATGAAGAGGGAGTTGACCACTCAATATAATCCACAATAGAATGGGGTTGAAGAAAGGAAGAATAGAATGATCATGGAAGTTGCAAAGGCAATACTTCATGATCAAGATATTTCCATGCATCTGTGGGCAGAAACTTCCAGGATAGTTGTGTATGTATAGAAATGTACTCCACATAGAGTAATCAAGAGAAAGACACCTGAAGAAGTCTTTTCTGGAAAGAAACCAGAAGTCATCCATCTCGGAATATTTGGTTGTCTAGTGTACATACACATTCCAAAAGAAAAGAGGAAAAATTTATATCCTTTTGGAAAGAAGGGTATATTTGTGGGATATAGTGAAATATCAAAATATTACAGAATATACTTCCGAGGATTCAATAAGATCGACATTAGCAGAGACGTAACATTTGACGAAGACTCGGTTTACAACAAATCCAGAAAGAGACCAGTTGAAGACTCTGAAGAAACAAAAGTACCCAGAATTAAAGATGCAACTCAAGAAGAATATCGAGAAATAGAAGAACGCCAAGAACCTGTAGATCCACCCCAAGAGAATAATCCTCACAAGAGGAAACCTGCATGGGTATTAGAGGCTATCCAAGGTGCATAAAGATATGGGGCTCCAGAAGAAATGCACAGAGAGAGGAAACGAAATAGGTCCTGCTCCGGTTATGTAGCCCTATTATTTGACATCATTGATAAAGAACCTTCCAGCATGAAGAAGCAGCAGAGAAGAAATAATGGAAGGATGCTATGATCTAGGAGTACTAGTCAATCATGAAGAATGATGTCTAGGATGTTGTCCCTAGACCAGAGGGGAAGTCTATTGTGACTTCCAAGTGGATCTAAAAGATCAAGCATGTTGCATATGGTAGCATAGAGAAATATAAAGCAATATTTGTGGCTCGTGGATTCTCCCAGAAAGAAGGAATAGATTATGAAGGAAATTTTTCACATGTATCTAGACACACATCCATCAAATCAGTACTTGATCTGGCTGCAGTAATGAAATGGAAGATACACCAGATGGATTTCAAGGATACTTTATTGAATGGTGTAGTGGAAGAGGAAGTGTATGTGGAGCAGCAATACAATTTTGAGACACATGATAGGGAGACATGTGTGTAAATTGAAGAAATCCCTATACAGTTTGACACAGGAACCCAAAACATGGTATGGCATAATTGACAGCTTCCTATCTAGTTTGGGTTTTACCAAGAGTAAAGCAGATTCCAACCTTTACTACAAGTTTGAAGAAGGGAACCCAGTGATACTCCTACTATATGTAGATGACCTGTTTGTAACAGGTGTAGATGGGTTGATTGTTGATACAAAGAGGAAGCTTGCTACTGAGTTCGATATGAAGGACTTGGTTATGATGCACTGATTTCTATACATGGAAGTGCGGAAGAATACAAATGGAATCTCCCTGGGACAAGGGAAGTATCTAGTAGAGATCCTAAAGAGGTTTGGGATGATGGACTACAAGGCCATGACCACACCTATGGCATCAAAATTGAAGATATTGAGTGATGCTTCATCATATTCAGTTGATGCTACAATGTATCGTCAGATTATTGGGTCCTTGATATATCTAATGAATACGAAACTAGATATTTTCTTTGCTGTGAACACATTGAGCCACTTCCTAACAAATTCGATACATGTTCACCTAATTACTGCAAAGCATATTCTGAGGTACCTTAAAGGTACATTTAATTATGGGCTCAAGTATGAGTCGAATCAGAATATTAACCTAGAAGGTTATGTTGATTCATATTGGGCAGGAAGTTCCATCAATAGGAAGAGAACTTTGGGGTGTTGCTTTAGTATGGGATCAGGTGTTATCTCTTGTTTTAGCAGGAAGCAGTCTTGTGTGGCACTAAGTATAGACAAAGCAGATTATGTCGCAGCTTGTTGGGATAGTTATGAAGTAGTGTTGCTGAGTGTTGCAGCTGCAACTTTTCTCCCCCTAATTTCTTAAATTTTGGGGCCCCTCCTTATCACTTAGAGTTGTTTGATTTCGTGTGATCCATGAAGGTCTGGTCTAGCCATAGATTTGGTCGATTCTAATGATTGATTCACAGCCTATCCCTCCAGAGCACGTTTGTGTTAATATTTTATTGTAGATCACCAAGTTGAATGTGGTTTTGATAGCCAGAGTTTAGTCAGATCAGTTTCCTTTTAAGTAAACCGTTGTCTCTGAGATATTTTAGTCTGGTCGCTGCTGTGTTGAGCTCTTCAACACTTAGTTTTTCTGTGATCGAGCGTAAATTTTATGTTAGATTGGAAGCTGTGAAGTTTCATCCCCTTCACCGTTGCGGCTCCGAAATCGTTTATTCGTCCGATGTCAAAGCCGCCCGATTTTCGATTTACTTTTCCCAGTTTTCGTCGCGTCCCTGAAGCCTCTACCTTTTCGCCGTTGCGGTGGGAAAAGTGTTTCCACCCCCGAAACGAAAAACCGTCCGACTTCTGACTTAAATCCCTTCTTGCCCGCGTCTCACTCATTCACAACTTATGCCTCACCTAGCGTTGTGGCTGGGAAAACCTTGCGGCCTCCGATCTTATTTCTTTTCGATTGTCGACTTTAAGTTCTCCCGCCAGTCAGTGTCCTGTTAACCATCGTAGGCTAGGTTTCTCAAACCCGCAGGTGGTGCGCCTGCCATTTCCTTGTGGAATAGTCATTTTTGATTGTTAATATTGGCTATTTTGAATGATGCTTGTCAATTGATGGCAGACGGTTTTGAAGAAAGCGGTCAATATACCGAGGTGCAGAGAAAGACGGACCCGTTTGGAGAAAGTGTGACTGAAACCAAGGGAGTGGAGGATGAAATCCGGAGTCGTAAAGGCACGAACTCAAAACTAATCAGTTACCAAGTGGCTCATGATTGCATATAGACAAGATGTGGGAATGTGAAGCATTTGAGAAACTGAAAGACCATGCGTCTGGGGGAAAACGAAACGCTCTGTAATTGTAGTTTAAATATAGGAAAGTGGAACTAAAAAAAGCCTTTTTTCTTCTTGGAAAAGATTGAAAAAACCATTTCTTTGTAACAGGAACTATTTCATTTTATAATGAGGAACTGCAACTTTTTCCTGTTGGAGAAAGCGAAATGTGGAATGTATCAATGCGACTAAATGAATAATGTTGAAGAGGAACTACTTCATTTTCAGCTGTGTTTCATTTGCTGTGAGAGTGTTTGACTTCCTGAACCTATGTTCTTGTTGAATGTTCTTCAGTATATTTTATGATGTTTTCCACTGTGAGTAATAAGTGTTGTTCATAAAACGATTAGCTATCTGATTGTTTAAATATCTGTAATTGTTCATGTGTCTTGAATGAAGTATCAGCTATCGGTAATTCTTCATTATGCACGTACAAATGTATTACTCACCAATAAATGCTAATTCTGCTCCCTAGGGATAGTTTAGATAAGTAGTTTATTTTCTTGTCGTATGTGATTTGAATGTTTATGAGCCTTAAGACGAGAGGTAAGAACCTGTGCATCACATTGTGACTGCTCCCTACATTTTATCACCCTGCATTGTTAGTTAGGCACCTGCATTTCATTATTTAAGTCAAAATGCAAAAAACTCGGTCGACCGGGACGCAACCGATAAACCCTTTGTTTGTTGCTTGACCTACGGTAGCCGGACCGCAAACTGGACGGATTCCCTACACCAAACAGTCAACGGGATAGTTGGGAACGTTGACTGGGGAGAATCCTTTACTGTTTTTGCCTGCAATTTTCTAGGCCCCAACAATTTTGGCGCTAGAAGGAGGGCCGCCAGTGCATGGCTGGCCGAGGAAACCCATTTTCTCGAGAATTTTCCATAGGTGACAGTTCGAAAAGAAGTGGGTTCCATAATCCAACCCCGGAAGAAAACAGAGAACATCTATATGATGTTGGTAACGAAGTGGTTAATGACCTAAGAAGGCACACCCGGGCATATGTAAAGAAGCTTGGAGGGTTTCCAATCATCCCTGACTTACCTAGAAGAGAATACAAGAAGAAAGACCGTCCTATAGCAGAAGATTCAGTGTTGGTTGGAGACTGGGAAGAACTTGTAGAGACTGCTCTGCAGGAGGTTGAATTACCTTTGAACCAAGAAGGCCCAGATACCCCTTACAGTTCTCCTGCTCAAACTCCTGTTGGTTCACCCCCTCACTCTCCACCCCGACTCATGGCTGGCATAAATGCAAACCAACCCCCCAACCCACCAAATCCACCACCTGCATGGAGATCCAGATCACCTCTAAATCTAACACCTCCATTACATGACTTACCCCAATCCTTCGAAAAATTGCTACCTAAATTTGACCTCAATGAGAAGATTCTAGTGGATGATCATCTGCAGAGTTTCTAATTGGCAATAGAGGGTTTAAGGGCTGGGGAGCATGAAGATGTAGTATGTCGACTTTTCCCACATACACTTAAAGGAGCTGCAGCTTCATGGTATTTTGGGTTGCCTGCTAACTCGATTCCAGAATGGAACACCTTTGAGAGGATTTTTAGAAGTAAGTATGCGACCCAAAAGACTCATGATGCCATTATGAAAGGACTGTGTGCATTGAAGAAAGAGAAAAAGGAAAAAGTGCACAGTTTCACACAAAGGTTTGCAGCATATCTTAAGAACTTCTCTGAAACAGATAAGCCTTCAGAAAAAGTACTGATTGAGTACTATACATCAGCTTTGGGTCCGGATTTGGCCATGTTTGTGAAAGGTAGGGCCAAGCCTACTCTGATCGAGACCTATGAAGAGGTGGAAGCGGAAAGAGAAAGTATTGAATATTATCCATAACAACCAAGAGAGAAAGGCGTGGGGAGAAAAGCTTTATTGTTCGCTAAGCCTAAGGAATAAAAGTCGCCATATCTGGAAAATATGGCTAAGATGATGCAGAAGCTTTCCAACAAGATCACAGATATGGAAAAAGAAAAGGAGGCACAAAGGTTTTGTAAGCCGTATTATAAGAAAAGAGAAGATAAGGATCATTCTAATCCTCCTCCTCACAATGCTGCATCCATGAATCTAACAGAGGTCGGCATGGATAATTTCTGCACTTTCCACCAACAGTCGCACTCTGAAAAAAATTGTCCACAATGGATAAACTCTATGATGCTAGTGATGAATCAACTGCTAGATTCTAGGTTAACAGAAGAGGGAGATGAAGAAAGAAAATAAAATTCTGCCTCTACGTCTAATGAAGATCAGGAAAAGGAGACCTTGGAATTATGGAATTTGGTCTCATTATTTGATTCTGAAGAAGGAAACACTCAGAGATACCATGGCATTATGGAGACTAACGTGGCCACAAGAAGCCAAGGAACGGTTAAGGACGACAATCTTATTCTTCCAAAGACCAGGAGGCTGCAGAGAAATGTTAGGAAGAAGTTTCAAAATAAAGCTTTGGCTGATAAGATTCTAGAATTCATGATTACCAGCCAAAGTCCTAGACATGATGATACAACAACCAAGCCAAGCGAAGGAAATACTGACAAACCACATCCAATTGGACAGCCGATGAATTATGACATTGTGGAGGATTTGAAAAAGGTGAAAGCAAATGTTCCATTATTTGAAATGTGCAAAGTGCCACATCAAAAAGAGAGATTGTTGAAAGCGCTTGAAGCATCAGATGACAAGCTTCCCGCTGACAATCAACCTCAGGATGAAGAATAAATTGGAGAAACCAGTGTTGGAGGTGAGTCTAAAGCTAAACATCTACCTTTCCTCCTAACGTTTGAAATTTTTAATCATAACGTGCACAATTGTTTGGTAGATTCGGGGGCGTCCATTAATGTCATGCCCATATCAGTATGTAAGAAGATAAATGGGAAGCCAAAGCCGACCACATGGAAGGTGGTTCAGTTGGATAGGACAAACGTTAAAGTAATTGGTGAGATGAAAGACATCCTAATCCGTCTGGCTTCCAATGACAAAGTATGCCAAGTTATTAACATCATAGTAGCTGATATACCAGACACTTACGTTCTGGTCTTGAGTAGGGAGTGGTCAGCCAAATTAAATAGATATTTCGCTTCAGATTGGTCGCACCTGTGGTTGCCGTACAAGGGCAGTCCAAACCAGATCAAGATTCTAAGAGAACCCCACATGAAGTACAATGTTACCCAACTGAATGAGAAGAATATACCTGTGGATTCTGTATTGGGAAATTATTTTCTTGAGTTGGAACCAGGGAATTATCAAGCAGATGAAGCCGGAAACCCATCTGATACCTAGCCTGATCTCCTTCGATTCTCGCAGGCTGGCGAGATCGATTGTAAAATAGTAGACTTAGCAGTAGGAGTAGATTCATTTTCAGTAGGTAATGATTTTTGGACCTTATTTTTTGATGGCTCTAAGACATTGGAAGGGTCAGGGACCGGCTGTGTCCTAATTGACCCATAGAAGAATAAACATTTCCTTTCATGTAGATTAGATTTTGAATGTACTAATAATACAGGTGAGTATGAAGCACTAGTGCAAGGACTCAAGAAAGGAATTGACTTTAAGGTAAGTAATTTAAAATTTTTTGGGGATTTTGTGAAACAAATCCGGAATCAAATCCACTGCGTTTCTCCTCACTTAAAATCTTACCAGAATGAGGTATGGGACCTTCTTAAGTGTTTTAATGAATTCAACATTATTTCAATCCCAAGAATTAAAAACGCAGCAGCTGACTTATTAGCTACTTCGGCCGCTAGGCTTGTGCCCTCAAATAATCGATGTACTATTGAATTGATTTTCAGGCATTCAATACCTGATATGATTACCAACTTGCGTGTGTTCGATGATGACCAGCAAATTATAGAATGTTTAACAAATGACGAGGCATTCAAAGGAGCGATTATTGATGATGAAGAACACTAGGCCGAGATGAAATTTGATAATTTCATCCCTGAAGGGGTCCGAACGTTAGAAAAGATGTTTGACTTGAATGAAAAGTTTAGGAGACCTGCCAACGTGAAGACTCACAGCTCAACTCTACAGTTCGAGCTGATAAATTTGGGGACTGAAACGGAACCTAAGTTCGTGAATCTCGGCAAATGCTATTTGCCGACAGAGAGAGACAAGTTCATAAGCCTATTTAAACAATACAAAGATGTCTTTGCTTGGACGTACAAAGAGTTAAAGACATACGATACCAACATCATCAAACACGTTGTTCCCATCAAGGCGGGATTCAAGCCATATCAGCAGCCCTTGAGGAAAATGCATCCGAAACTGGAACCACTGATTCAGAGTGAGGTAAAGAAATTGTTGGATGCCAGAATCATTTTTAAAGTCAGACACTATGAGTGGGTATCAAATCTGGTACCAGTCATAAAGAAGTCAGGAGAAATCAAACTGGGTGTGGATTTCAGGAACTTAAACCATGCATCGGATAAAGATAACTATCCTGTGCCACCCATGGAGCAGCTGCTACAAATGGTTTCAGGTTCTGAACTATTTTCATTATTAGACGAGTTCTCTGGCTACAATCAAGTGTTGGTAGCCGAAGAAGACAGATTAAAAACAACATTCAGGACAAAGTGGGGAAATTTTGCCTATAGAAGGATGCCCTTTGGACTGATTAATGCGGGAGCGACACTTCAGAGAGCTATGGACATAGATTTCTGTGGACTAATTGGATGAAGCACTGTGGTGTACCTTGATGACATTACAATATTCTCGAAGAAAAGAGGAGAGCACGCTTTTCACCTAAAGCAAATTTTCGAACGCTGTCGGAAATATGGCATCTCCCTCAATCCCAAGAAGTGTGTGTTCGCCATCACTAAGGGCAAGTTACTGGGGCACATAGTTTCAAATAAAGGTATATCTATAGACCCAGAAAGAATTAAGGCCATTGAACAAATTCCCATGCCCCATAATAAAAAAGGAATGCAATCGTTTATGGGAACCATAAATTTTGTACGAAGGTTTGTGCCTAATTTCGCTCAGACTGTCAAACCACTCCAGCAGATGGTCAAACAAAATGCACAATTTAAGTGGACTGATATTGAGAAGGACGCTTTCAACAAGATTAAAACTATTGTTGCAAACGCTCCCTCCTTGAAAAGCCCCGACTTTGATAAAGACTTTATTATGTATACATTTGCATCCGATGATTCGCTGGCAGTTGTACTCATGCAAAAGGAAGATGGGGGGGATGAATTCCCAATCGCCTTCATGAGTACTGGTCTGCAGGAGGCTGAGTTAGATTACCCGGCTATTGATAAGCAAGCTTATGTAGTGTTTAAGGCAGTGAATCAATTCAGGCCTTATATATTAAATAATCGAGCCAAGGTAATAGTCCCCTACCCAGCCGTAAGATCCCTTCTCATACAGAAAGAGTTAGGAGAGAGGAGGGGCAACTGGGTAACAACCCTTCAAGAGTACGACCTTGAATTCAAGCCAACCTCTATAGTCAAAGGTCAAGGGTTATGCAAATTGATGACTAAAAGTGGGAACAATGAGGAACAAGCCTAGGAAGATGATGCCAAATTACATGTAATGGATGTATGCCCTTTGTTTACAGCTCCCGAGTCCTGGTATAGAGACCTTGTACATTACTTACAGTCAGGGCTGCTGCCAGAACATTGGAATTCCAAGCAAAGAAGAGTGTTACGTCTTAAATCAGCCTCCTATCAACTTGTTGAAGGAATATTATTCAGGAAAAACTACGATGGAGTCCTTCTAAGATGCTTAGAGAAAGAAGATGCCAAGAAAGTAATGTTTGAATTGCACGATGGTCCGGCGGGGGGACATTACTTAGGGGACACTACAGCCCACAAGGTCCTCAGAGTTGGTTATTACTGGCCTACACTCTTCAAGGATGCACACACACACGTCAGAAAGTGTGATATTTTCCAAAGGTGTGGTGGAAGACAGCCTAAAGCAGCAGCACCCCTAAAGCCTGTGATGATCACGGAACCATTTGAGCAATGGGGGCTGGACATTATCGGAGAAATAAAGCCAAATTCATCCCTACAGCACAAGTACATTCTTACTGTGACTGATTATTTCACTCGCTGGGTCGAAGCTATCCCACTGCGCAAGATAAATGAAGACGAAGTCATCAGCTTCCTACAAGATCATATCATGACCAGGTTTGGAGTTCCAGTTTCGTTTGTCTTTGATAATGCTAAATACTTTTCATCGATCAAATTGACTGCATTTTCTCATGATAAAGGAATAAAATTGCATTATTCTGCTAAGTATTATCCACAAGGAAATGGCCTGGCTGAATCCTCTAATAAAAACCTGATTAGAATTCTGAAGAAGACTATAATAGAAAACCAGAGGAGTTGGCACTCAGCCTTACCCAACGCCTTGTGGGCTGACAGAGTCACCCCCAAGTCTGCTATAGGAGTGTCACCCTATACCCTTTTCTACGGTAAAGAAGCCATCCTCCCTCCCAATATCATGCTACCATATTCCATACTAGCTCAAGAGTCTAGGGGATCAGATGATGAAGTTTTACAAATAAGAATATATAATCTCCTGAAAGCAGAGGAGGCTAGATCTAAAGCCAAAGAATGCTTTAAGCTACAACAAGAGTCAGTTAAGAAATGGTTTGACAAGCATAAAGTTGGGACAAAAGACTTTGAAGTAGGAGACTTAGTCCTCAAATGGGATCATGCCCATGATGAGAAAGGAAAACATACTAAGTTCCAGCAGTTGTGGATAGGCCCTTTTCAGATTTCAGCAAAGCTTGGTCCTTCTACTTATAAACTACAAGATCTGCAGGGGTGGGAAGAGAATTTACCAGTGAATGGTTTGGTTCTCAAGCCTTATTTTTCTTGATTTTCAATGAGTTTTATTCCTTGTATATAAATAAGCCATTTAGCTTTCTTTGAGTCATGTTTTTTAGTTTGCTTTATTTTGAGTTCTTGTTTTCAATAAAAGGGACGAACACGTGGTTGCATGGGGAGCATCCGAAATTTTTGGGTTTGATAAACGTTTTGATGTCAGACCGTGTGTTGCTAATTTATATGAAAGAATTTCTTCCAGTATAGCAGTTTTCTCAAAGAACTCTGTGTGCATTGAAGTCCTGCTTAACCCCGGTGAAATAAACCAGATTCGAGGAGTCTGGGGTACTATGTCAAGGCTCCATCCACGTCACATTTAAAATGTCCTAAGGAGCAATAGAAAAGGACCCGTGGAAAGGAGCAAGGTGAATAGTGTATTAAATATAAATGATCCCATGCCAAGAAACGAATGCCAAAAGGCAAATAAAGAGTCAAAAACTCCTATGAAAGCATCATAAATCAAAGCAGGAGTTGAATTACAAATACTTAATTGCCGAAAGATCCTCTCCATCCGTGGGTTTGAACTTGAAGTACACTACTCACACAAAAGGACACTATGGGATAGAGGATCCTGAATCAAAATTCAGTAAGAAAGGCATGTAAGCAAACTCATATGAAATAGGACAAAAGTCCGAAAGCACAAGAAAAGTGTGAAAATGGCATGGGAATGAGGAACAAACGAATATTTCTGTTTACCATATGCTCCAATCCTGTGGTGTCCAAAGCTTTAGCCACCTGAAGACAACGGTAATAATGAAATTCATCCTCCGACCTTAGCATAGCTATCTGGACTTGACGATTTTGGTTTCCACTCTCCCTAATTGGACTGTCATCAATGATTAAAGGTACACACTGCTGTCATTTAAGAAATCCATATTGCTGGAAGAATTCAATATGGTGCTTTTTGTTGTTAAACATTCTGTCACTCAAAGGTTGATCGCCCAGAGATCTAGGTTCACCAGGAAATTGCCAGTTGTTGCAGCTGCAACTTTTCTCCCCCTAATTTCTTAAATTTTGGGGCCCCTCCTTATCACTTAGAGTTGTTTGATTTCGTGTGATCCATGAAGGTCTGGTCTAGCCATAGCTTTGGTCAATTCTAATGATTGATTCGCAACCTGTCCCTCCAGAGCACGTTTGTGTTAAGATTTTATTGTAGATCACCAAGTTGAATGTGGTTTTGATAGCCATAGTTTAGTCAGATCAGTTGCCTTTTAAGTAAACCGTTGTCTCTGAGATATTTTAGTCTGGTCACTGCTGTGTTGAGCTCTTCAACACTTAGTTTTTCTGTGATCGGGCGTAAATTTTATGTTAGATTTGAAGCTGTGAAGTTTCATCCCCTCCGCCGTTGCGGCTCCGAAATCGTTTATTCGTCCAATGTCAAAGCCACCCGATTTTGGATTTACTTTTTCCGCTTTTCTTCGCGTGCCTGAATCCTCTACCTTTCTGTCATTGCGGCGGGAAAGTGTTTCCACCCCCGAAACGGAAAACCGTCCGAATTCCGACTTAAAGCCCTTCTTTCCCACGTTTCACTCGTTCACAACTTATGCCTCGCCCAGCGTTGCGGCTGGGAAAACCTTGCGGCCTCCGATCTTATTTCTTTCCGATTGCTGACTTTAAGTTCTCCCTCCAGTCAGTGTCCTGTTAACCATCATAGGCTAGGTTTTTCAAACCCGCAGGTGGTGCGCCTACCCTTTCCTTGTGGAATAGTCATTTTAAATTGTTAATATTAGCTGTTTTGAATGATGCTTGTCGATTGATTGCAGGCGGTTTTGAAGAAAGCGTTCAATCTACTGAGGTGCAGAGAAAGACGGACCTGTTTGGCGGAAGTGTGACTAAAACCAGGGGAGTGGAGGATGAAATACGAAGCCGTAAAGGCACGAACCCAAAACTAATCAGTTACCAAGTGGCTCATGATTGCATACAGACAAGATGTGGGAATGTGAAGCGTTTGAGAAATTGAAAGACCATGCGTCTGGGGGAAAATGAAATGCTTTGTAATTGTAGTTTAAATATAGGAAAGTGGAACTAAAAAAAGGCTTTTTTCTTCCTAGAAAAGATTGAAAAAACCATTTATTTGTAAGAGGAACTATTTCGTTTTACAATGAGGAACTGCAACTTTTTCCTGTTGGAGAAAGCGAAATGTGGAATGTATCAATGCGACTAAATGAATAATGTTGAAGAGGAACTACTTCATTTTCAGCTGTGTTTCATTTGCTGTGAGAGTGTTTGACTTCCTGAACCTATGTTCTTGTTGAATGTTCTTCAGTATATTTTATGATGTTTTCCACTGTGAGTAATAAGTGTTGTTCATAAAACGATTAGCTATCTGATTGTTTAAATATCTGTAATTGTTCATGTGTCTTGAATGAAGTATCAGCTATCTGTAATTCTTCATTATGCACATACAAAATGTATTACTCACCAATAAATGCTAATTCTGCTCCCTAGGGATAGTTTAGATACGTAGTTTATTTTCTTGTCGTATGTGATTTGAATGTTTGTGAGCCTTAAGACGAGAGGTAAGAACCTGCGCATCACATTGTGATTGCTCCCTGCATTTTATCACCCTGTATTGTTAGTTAGGCACCTGCATTTCATTATTTAGGTCAAAATGCAAAAAACGCGGTGGACCGGGACGCAACTGGTAAACCCTTTGTTTGTTGCTTGACCTACGGTAGTCAGACCGCAAACCGGACAGATTCCCTACACCAAAAAGTCAACGGGCTAGTTGGGAACGTTGATTGGGGAGAATCCTTTACTGTTGTCGCCTACGATTTTCCAGGCCCCAACACTGAGGAAGCTACTATATCATTTATTTGATCTCCAATTGGATGCTACCTATATATATTATGACAACCAAAGTTGTGTGAATTTGTCAGAGAACTCAATGTTCCATGAAAATTCGAAGCATATCGAGATAAAATATCACTACATCAGGGATATGGTGTAGAGAGGAGCAATGAAGCTCCAATATGTTGCGATAGATGAGTAGATAGCTGATGTGTTGACCAAGCCATTAGATAGAGTGAAGTTTGATTACTTCAGGGAGAAGCGTGGTGTTCTCCAGATCGAGGTTCCTTCAAAGAGAAAGTGATGAGTCCATGAGCCCTTCTAACATAGTGCTAGGTGGGTCCTCCCATGGTAAGATGTAAGTGCGGAGCCCTTCTGAAATGGTGGTAGGAAGGTCCTCCCATGGTGAAATGTAAGTGCAGATCCCTTATGACATGGTAGTAAGCGGGTCCTCCCATTGTCAGATGTAAGTGCAGAGCCCTTCTGACATGGTGGTAGGCAGGTCCTCCCATGGTAAGATGTAAGTGCGAAGCCCTTCTAACATGGTGGTACTTGGGTCCTCCCATGGTTATATGTAAGTGTGGAGCCCTCCTGGCATGGTGGTAGGTGGGTCCTCCCATGGTGAGATGTGAGTGTGGATCCCTTCTGACATGGTGGTAGGTGGGTCCTCCCATGGTCAGATGTAAGTGCAGATCCCTTCTAACATGGTAGTAGGTAGGTCCTCCCATGGTCATATGTAAGTGTGGATCCCTTCTAACATGGTGGTAGGCGAGTCCTCCCATGGTGATATATAAGTGCATATCCTTTCCATGGATGATAGATGGTGTGTCCTAGCATGCCAGTGGATGTAGTTGATGGGCCTTTCTCTGGATGATATATGGCGTGTCCTATCATGCCAATAGATTTAAGTGTTGGGAATTTCCTTGGATGATAGATGGTGTGTCTTATCATGCAAGTGGATGTAAGTTCTGGGCCTTTCCTCATATGGTAGATGGTGTATCCTACAATGCTTATGGATGTGAGTGTTGGGCGTGCCTTTTTGATATGGATGCTGGATTTGTTGCTCCCATGGTTAGATGTAAGTGCTGGGTGAGCCTTTCTGACATGGATGCTAGATGTGTTCCTCCCATGGTCAGATATAAGTGTTGAAGAAGATGAATACCTACATGGATGCTAGGCCTAAAACCAGCATGAAAAAGGGTTGGCTATCTATAACTTCCTATGACAAGAAGAATTTAGAGATAGCACCAGTTGATCGAGATATCAGAAGCAGTGATGATGATGATGATCCAATGATGATCCATCTTTGATGATGATCTAGTTTTGATGTTGATCTAGTTTTGATGATGATCCATAGAAGACGACTTGTGATGATGAATTGTGTCAAGAGAATACCTTCCTAGTTAATAGGGAGTGTTGGTGTATTTGTAACTTTGGAATGTATTCACTTGTATATTTCATATATTATACTTCATTGATCCCCAATGTTCATATCGGTAGAATCATTAATGTAATCAAGTCATGTAAATTCATAGAGGTTAACCCTCCTAGTTTATCAGGGGTCAAAGTCCCCACGGTTTCAGGGCACTAGGGTTATTAGACTCTCCTACAGAAATTGGCCCTAGTAAGTGATTGTCAAGTCGGAAATTAGTATAAATAGAGAGTGAGAATCTGTATTTCAAACACACACTCACACAACTATAGTGCATAGATGAGAGAGAAGAAACTCTCTCAAGTGAGAGAGAGAATAGTTGTTGGAGATCATATTTTTGCTTTGGGTTTTACTGCTGCCATTGGTGCTCATTCTATCTCTGAGGAAGTTGCGGGGTTTTCTACTTTATGGTTTCCCTGAGGAAAATCTTTGTTTCTATTGTCTCTTGTGATTGATTTCCGTGCATGTTATTCTCTCAGATAATATCCTAAGATCATATTTCTTAAATGATAAAAATCTAACATCTACAAAATAAAATATAACAAAAATGCATTCAATACTAAAACAACCTTAACACATCTAAACATGTATGACTCAAAAAGTGGTAACTACCTCATGGAACTACTTTTTGTTAGTAGAGGACTCCAAGAATCCACCTATAATCGCTTCCTGTAGGTTAAATCTTCATCTTTATCGAATCTCCAACAATTGATTTTGGATTTGTAGTGTGTCATGTAAAATATGTGTACCAATATCAGTCAATATCCTTAGCTTCTCATTACTATCTGTAATCGTTTCCATTTCTTGTTTACATTCCTCTTTCCATAGTTTTTTCTAAATCTGTAAATTTTCATTGATTTTCTTCAACTTTTGATTGGATCAAAACACATTGGTAAATTTAACAATTAGATTGGAACTTTTGTTTCCAATATTACTTACCATGAGTAGCAATGACCGATTCTCCTGTTTTAAACATTTGGAAGAATCCTTGTATTTCTTTAACCTTTTTCTTTAACTTTTGGTTTTTCAATTTCAAACTAACCACTTTTGTTTTGTCTTCATATTTTGGAGAGTTAAAACCTTTCAAAGCTGAAGTTGATTCATCTACTTGTTCCTCAATTTTAACATTTGACATAACATGTGGGATTGGTTTCTTACCTGTGATGTGTTCTATGATGAGATTCTCCTTGACTTCCTCAAAAAAATTTGGACTTACATGCTTCTCCATATTAGGGGAGCATGGGATAACGTTTATATTATTTTATATCTCAACTAGAACTTGTGCTACGTGCTTTTCCTTCTCTATGGATAATCCAGATTGTAAATTGTAATATCCAAATTTTGACCCCTATTGCAATAAAATTGTACATGGTGTAAATATTGTTATTAAATCATGGTGAGGATCTCAAGGCCAAGGCCCCACCATCGCTTTAGTGTTTTGTGTATCGAAAATTAAAATTGATGCTGATGGTTCTCGTGCTTGCCAAGCACCATATAAATTTAGACATCATGTAAAAATGCAATTTAATAAAATACCCACAACAAGCTATGCAATGCAACAATAGATGGGGGCATGATTTCACAAGGAATAGGGAGGGAAATTATTCAAACCCTTGAGCCTATAGTGTAAAGCCAAATGTCATTAAGAGAATGCATAAACTCTCAACTACCCATTTTGTCTTATGCACCCAATCATTTAAGTCTTCTAGAAGATGGTTGAGGCAGTTAATGGATTGGAAATGGAGAGGTATGACAATCAATTTTGTATTGGGGAAAGCCATCAATTTTGGAAAAAAAGTTTTTTTTTCTTATGGGGAAATAAAACACCCAGAAATTGGTTCTCAAACCATTCCTCACCCATGTGTTTCTCTTCCTCATGCAACCAAAGCTAGTTGGGGCCTTCACGTTTTGTTGTATGTTCCTTCATTTTCCATGGATGGGAAATCCATTTTGGTGTTGCACAGTGAATGGGCAGAGAGATTCACAATTTGGGGGTTTATAGAGGTCATTTTTTCTCTCGTAATGCCCCTCAATTTTTTTTCAAATCTAATTACACACCCAAAGTTGATTTCCCCATCTACCATTTCATTTTTTGTTTCCAAAACGTTTTTCTTCAACCCAACACTTATGTTTGTTGTTATGTGCATCCTTGTTTTGATTTGAACTGTAAGGAGTGGAAGAGGCCTAGAATTGGCTTGATAAACCTAGTGAATAGAAGAACCTCACAAAAAGATCAAGCGGGCTAGCTAATCTTCTATGCACACCTAAGAGAACATTGGAAGGGAAGGTATGTCCTGAGGGACTGCGTAGCAGTGAAGGGAATGCTTCCTTGTGTTGGGTGTGTAGGTATTATGGAGGCCAAGCTAGATAGATCTTGTGTAGGTGTCCATATCTATGTGGTTGAGCCCACTAGCTTAGCAATTCTTCCCTTCCACTATCTTAGCATATTGATAAACCCAACTGTAGATTGGTTTGGCTGAACATTGGTCTGTATTTTTCTATGTGTGGACCTATTTTATCCTTTTTCCTTGTGGAAATAATGCCCAAATCAGGGGTGGAATTTGTGCTGAGAGATTGATGAGAACAACTATCCTATGGTTGGGTGTAAGGTTTCAGCGACATAGCTAGTTACTCAGGGTAGCTCAAATTCAAGATAAGTGTTCTCTTGTATTTAACTATGCAATGTATTTGCTTTAAAAATTATTATGAACATATTGAATGTATGAATGTATTTTCATTTGTTATGCATATCTATGTTTTTATTTTCAATGCATTTCGATGGTGTTCATGAGGCTAGATCCCAGGTTAATATGGCAACGGAGCAGTAGTTGCATCCTCTCTGTCAAGTAGAGGGGAGGGGACGTGACACAGATTCATATTCATAATTTTATTCTAGAGAATCCTCTTATTTTCCTTTATTAGTGACAGATCTACTCTTTATATAGATTGAAACTACCATCATACACTTAATCCTTTGTCTTATATATTGTTTTTCACTTTCCCTTATAGTGTATTCCAAGTCAATGAACTAGTTATTCTTCAAGGAAGGGTCGAATTATACCTTTGAATTTTGTTGATCCCAGAAATGACCCCTTTTTTACCACATCTACCTACCCCTTTCTTGACTTATCTTACTCCATTATATGCACCAAACAAATGATTTCTTTCACTTGACCCCTCAATCCATATAGGTATACGGTTAATTATTGTATTATCTTATTAATAATTATGATTGTTATAATTAGGGATCTATATCTTGGATTATTCTAACATATGGTGATTTTAAAAAGATACTTCGAGATGTAAAGAATATAGGTGTAGCAGGCTAAACGAGTCAAGAGAGAGATGGACATTCATTGTGGAGTTGATCGCCACCAGTTCCATCTCTGTACAAAGGACAAGATCAAAGGTTACTATTCTATGGAAGTTGTACAAGGGTGGATGCAATAGGCTTGGCTGCAACAAACTCAGATGCAACAACGTCCTGCTACTCAAGGGTAGTTGCAACTGATGGAGCATATTCTAGGTTTATCCTGCTATATCATTGCTGGCTTGAGTAACAGACTTCCTATATTTTTTGCTTCTATCTTACCCACAACTATAACATCGTATTGTAAATGGGGCAACCTAAATATCAGAGATCTTCATGGCTTCCTGATATGAGTGGGTAGAAGTTACGATTGTGAATGTATAAATATTGGAAACTATTCTGAGCCAGGGGTTGGAATTTAATTGACCTTATTGTATAAGCTATGACAGAGACTGTATCTTTATTTCATCATTTAATACAAGGAGCAGGATTCTTTTGATCTCGGTGTTCAACTTGTATTAATTTTCAGAGTCTCTGTTTGAAGGCTGGGACCGATTTCCTACAGAGATTGCTATGTTAATTAGGTATCTATTTCCTTTGTCGTGTGGTGTGGATGTTACAATAGATTCATTCTTTTATAACAGCTTCAACAATAATGATTTATTGTGTCTTTCTTCAGTTGATCAGTAATTGCATTTCCTATGAGCTGCAACAGAGTGGTATGATAGTCGACTGTGTAGACTATTTTTCTTTATGCATTTGTGTGATAGCTGTAATAGCCGAGCTCATCCCTAGTCTCTTTCAATTGATGTCTTTCTTGAGTTTTTCTAATTAAGTCCATTTGTAGTTATAATTGTTGAATTTCAATTTCTACATTTCTAGATTCTAGATCAAGTTGGATTAAGATAGTTATAACGGATCGTCAGATGGCTTGGTCATTTAGGATTCAACTTTCTGCAAAAGTAAATCTAGATGTTCATTTTCTAGATCTCTTATTTCTAGATTAAGGTTGTAATAAGGTATTTATGGTTTTTCATTCTTGATAAGGTAAATTAGATTAAGTTAATCATGGGAATAGTTGGGTTGAAGAGGAAGGTACGATAATTTATTTACAGCATCAACTACTCAGTGTTTAAGCATATACAATGCAAATTACCTTTGGAATAAAATACTTCCCTGGGTTGACAATTTATATTGAACTTTCTGTATGTTGTCTTTAATTAACCTACATATAGAGTACCCAACATGTTGGTGTCATTGCCGAGGAAGGTAATTATTAGACACCATAGTAGTTGTATCCAGTAGTTACATCTATTCATATTTCTTCATTTTTTTTTTAATTTTTCATGTTTTGGGTTGCATGAATATGAGAAGGGTACAACGTGACATTCCTACAACCCCCAGAACTCCCAAGAATACTAACATTGTAGGTGGTCGAGGTTGTGGATGAAATCCAACCTTTGGAAGAAGGAAATTCATTGATGATATGGTTGCTAGAACCAATTCCTCTACCGGATCTCACCATCAGGGCTCCTTCATCAGAAGAAGCCCAATTATTCCCAGGGTGGAAGCATCAGCTTCCATAGTGGAGAACGCAGGAGAAGCTGTGACACCCTCAGGTGTCCCTGTGGAGGAAGACAGACTTAGTACTATGGGATCAACTGACTGAGATTTGGTATATCACATTGACGGGAAGGTTGTGACAAAAGAGGAGTGGACATAGTTCCATCAAAAATTAAATGATCAGTGCAAGCATGGATAGGAAAGAGCAGAAGAAGACATGAACAAAAGACGTGATCTAGAGTATCATGAATAAGCGATGGGAGAAAATCATCATCAGGAGGATAATTCCCAGCTTGAGGGGACTGTTTCCATGCTCCAATTCTCCATTCAATAGCTAGAGGGGATCACACCCATGAAAAATATATCACCATCTGTGCTGCCTCATTTTTATGGAAAAGCAGCTGAAGATCTGGATGAATTCCTTTTTGAGTTTGACATCCTCTGTCGCAGCTACGATTACACCTCCAGTGTGCAGAAGCTGAAAATATTCCCTGCTACTTTGAAGGACAATGTGTTACATTGGTTCATGAGCCTAGGTGGGGAAATGTCACCACCTGGGACCAGATAAAACGAGTGTTCCTAGAAAAATATCAGGAGTATTGCAATACCAAATATAAGAGAGAATAATTGTTTAAATGGTACAAAGGGACGATGAAATCCTGGAATATTTTGTTGAAAGGATATTATATAATGTGCAGAGAGTTGGACAAACTAATATGGGGTTATATGTGTTCAAGATAATCCTACTCCATGGGATTAGGGATGACTGCCTAGACATGTTGAACCTGTTAGGAAATGGGGATATCTCAAAAGAATCCTTTGAAAAGATCGTTGAACTATGCAAGAGGTATTTTAGAGGGTCTTCCAGGAATAACAAATGGGACAAATGGGATAAATTAGAACCAGATGTCTTTGAAATAGCACAGAAATCATCTAGTGGAGGAGACACCCGGGCAGAAATAGGAAATCTCCTTGATAATTTCAAGATAGAAATGATGAGCTCCATCTCCTTGGAAATAGATGTCCTAATGGCAAAGCAGAAATAAGTAGTAGAAGATCTAACACTTGGTGTATTCTACCCTAAATGTAGGAAGAAACATCCCCTGAAGGAGTGCCCACTCAACAAGGTAAAAGTGTGTCAGCTCTATGAACTGAACCATGATACAAAGGAATGTCCTTCCCTACCTCAAGTGAAGGCAGTTCTATAGGAATCAAATCCAGATGTGGAAACAGCCTACTTCATTTCCCAGAAAAAGCCTTGGCAGCCTCGAAATCAAGGTATGACTCCAGAATCATTTCCATTTTCGAATAACATGAATAATTGGAATAATATGCATCACATGAATACACAATTCCCTTCATATTATTCCAACCAGCAATGGTATCCTTCTCAACCTCTGATGCATAATTTTAACTAATGGAACTCTTGGGCACAGTCACCAAACCAATAGAATTCTTGGTCTCCTAGATGGAGGAACTTCCATCCAAGGAACTAGTTTCCCCACAACCAACCTCCTCAACAGTTTCCAAATTGACCATTTCCTCATCAACCATACCCTCCTCAACAATACCCTCAATCTTATCAGTAGTATCAGTAGTCGTAGCTGCAACTCTAGAATAATGTTGCCCCCAATATGCCTATACGATCGTAGTTTCCTGCTCAACCTAACCCCAACCCAAACAATAAAATAGTCTATCAATTTGAGACTGCCAACATGCCCACATACTCCATTACTCCAGTTCTTTGTAACGACATCCGCTTATGATCAGGGAGGGTAGTGGAGCCTTTGGTCATTGAGGATGTTCCATCCTCTGTGTCTAAAGAAAGGATGAACCAATAGTACTTATCCAACGCAGCGATCCCCATTATTGAGGATGCTAAAAATCCTACCAAGATACCGGCTAAAACATAAGAAGAAACATCTATTAACACACATCCTACACAACTGGTTAGGGAACCACCATACCTTGAAATATTAATATTACAGAAAGCAGTGGGACAACCTTAATTTAACCTCTTAGGAGATTTGAAAAACCTCTATGTCAAAATTCCACTCCTACAGGCCCTTCACAATGTGCCTATCTATGCCAGAACCGTTCGGGATCCGTGTATAAGGAAACCAGGAACAAAACCTAGGGACCCTCCCACTATTCATGTAATAGGGATATTATCTTAATTAATAATGGGTGTTTATGCCAGAAATTGTTTCCAGACTAGAAGAAAACAAGCCAACATAATCTCAAATATTTCAATAAAATGAAACTAGGTTGTTAGGGTTTTTAAAGGTTTTCTGGTTGTGAAGTTTGGTGACAAGAGGGAATGCATTCATAACCCAAATAAGAACTAAATCACAAGCATATAAAAACTAAGATGCGCAACATAATAACCATGTATCCAACAGAAAATATCACTGAAGTTCATCCACAAATGGCAAGCACTACAAGCATAAAACTTTAAACCAGCAATGAAATTACCAACTGAGTAGCTAAACAAGCTATAAATGAATCCAAAGAACAAACTGAAGGGTAAAATGGAGCATATATTTCATAATCAGTTCTTCAAATACACATGAGAGTCAATTACTTAGCTTATCAACAAGTCAAGAGACCTCCTCTAGCCAGCCAAAAAATCAAACCCCTCTTCTGTACCCTTTTCCATCTTTTATAATTACAAAGAAGTAGTTCCATATTCCCTTCATTAGGTCGAAATTCAAACTACCCAGCAGTTACATTAACTAACTTTCAACTAATTGACTAAAAATAGCAAAATTGGATTCCTGGTAAATATGACGAATTTCTGAAAACTAGGTGTCAAAGAATCCTCCATAATCTCAATCCATGACACCTGTGTAAAAATTGAGAGATTTTTTTGTGAATACGTCCGTTATGGACAAAAACCTCTCTTGGTTTTTAAAAATTCATCTCCAATCAATCAGAATATGCCCCGCAAGATGAACACTAAAACAAGAAAATATTAAATATTTTTAAAACCCTGAACAATAGGCTGTAAATATTAAACTGCATCTTTCAAACCTTGACAGTTGTTGCAAACTGAGAGAGGTTTTTGTGAATGGGTATCTTATGAAAAAAAACCTCTTTTTGTTTTCTGAAATTATTCTCCATCACCTCTTGGTCAGCATTCAATTTCAATAACCAAAAACAGGAAAAACAGAGCATAATTCTCAATAATCTTTGCACACTCCAAGTCTTCTATCACTCTAAGTCTCTTTTTGTACTTCAATATATTCTTTTACATATGGAATTTTCTCTGCAGGTGCAACATCTTCAACAGAATTAGCTTCCTTGATTTCCAACTGTAAAGTCTTGCTTTCACTATCATTAACATGTTGTTCAAATTCAGAGTTTTTATTTATGCGATTTGAAACTTCTTCTAGTGTCACCTTGTCTTCATTTTTTTACTGTTATTTTTTCTTTGTTCAACTTAGGATTCAGCAACTTTTAGTTTATTTATCTTTGGTAATGCTACCTCATCATCCTGGCTGTGAAATTCCTTTTTAGTACAAACCCTAGTTGCATCAATAACAGGAAGTTTATCCTCCTCAAACAGGTATGTTTAATACTTTGACAAGACTGTAATTGGACTTTGCTGTTGAACTTTAGTGTCCTCTTCATCACCCAAAACCTTCTCTGTGAGTACAATATTATCATCAATGAATGTCTCTGCTGGTGTATCATTCTGAAAAGACTGAGTCTTCTTATTAATAAACTGTAAATCCTTGTTCTCACTATCAGCTAGATGCTGCTTAGGTTTACAATTTTCTATTGCAGGTTCTGCAACTTGCTCTAATTTGACAACTTCCTCTAGTTTGACAGAATCTTTATTTTCAACATTTGTTCTCTATCTTAATTTCTTGATCACGGTATTTCCTTTATCAACTTGCTTTCTAGTAGACTGTCATTCTTGACTATTTTGAAATTCTGACCAAAAAAGGAAATATTCCCAAGTTTTTCCTTCTTTCTGCAAAACACTGTTGATAATAATTTTGATAAGTCCATGGTGAAAGATGGACTGTCTAGTATGATCTTGGTGTTCTTTTATTCTACTGGACATCTTCTATAGGCTCTTTAGCATGAAGAAAGGCAGGTTCATCATTGATTCACTGCTAAGGTGTTGAAGGAACATTAAATGGTATTTAAAAACGAAGGCATACCTTCCTTCACATGTAATATAACTTTGTAAAACCTCGATAGGTTCTACCCATTCAGCTCTGAATTTATGAATAGGCACTCCCTTGCCCCAATCTGGAACAATAACAGGCAATAGATGCCTTTGTGCATTAAAATTAAATGGCACTTTCTTAAACCAAAGTTCTCCTTCATTTTTAACCCATGTTGCCTCAGCCACCAAATCTGTAGTCAATTTGAATTTAAAAGTATCAAAAGATACAGTATCTTTGTCATAGCACTGAGCAAACTTGTGAGAAACTTCAACATTGTCTCCATCAAATTTTTTTTTTTAAAGATCATCCATCCAACATTTTCAAACAGTTCAGCACATCTTGGAAATTTATCTATTCAACTGAGATTAGTGGGCTCAGCCCTATTAGTTTTCCCACTCCTCTTCAACTTCTGTATGGTTTTCAGCACCTGTTAGTAATTTCACGGCCTATTTTTCTTCAAGTTTGCACAGTATTGGCAGTCAATTTTCCTTCGGACTCTCACAGTCTGTTTATCTTCAATTTTACATAGTCTATCCTATCACCAGTTCAGGAAATGCTTTATGCCAAGCTTGAATAATTTAGCTTAAACACAGAACTAGAAATCTCCTACGGTGCTACTCTGAACTTTAATAACTCAAACAATGCCTATTCAGACATTTTGACTAATATCTCATCATTGAAAATTTGTTGAGTAAGTAAATTCATGTCTTCCTTTAAAAAATTGACATCATAGGGCTTAGCAGAAAAAACCCCAATTTTAACAAGTCATGACAAAGGTCACGTGGGATACCTCATTCAAAGCTTAGTACAGGCGTTGGAGGTTGATTCCTTAACCAACTAGATGTCGAATTGAATGCTCCAGGAGTCTTCAACCCTCCAGATCGCTTCTAACTGTCACCGCTAGGAAACCCTAATTCTTCCTTCAACTGTCAAATTCCTGATTTTTCAGCAATACTTCTCCACCACATTGTCCACTAGCTTCGTAATCTTTAGTTTGAGAACCTCTTCCAGAAAATTATGCCTCATTCCACTCACTGTCATCATTTTCCATGAATTTGCATACAGTTGCCACGATCTCCCTAATACGACGACCCTACACCTGTTTCAATGATAAACTTGGCAAAACGCGTATCAAATGTGATAATTGATGTGGTTAAACCTTAGGGACGAAAGCCCAAAAAAAATCAGACTGAAAAACGACTATTTTGGCACTCGCGACTTTCCTATAGCGTGCTAGTGTAACTTTTTCTGGCTAGTGCTACAGGAATCCCTGTTTTGTGATTTTTTAACCCAAACTCCAAACCAAGTGTTGTTTTTTTGGTAAATAACTTTAAGTAATGTCTTATTATATTTCTTTAGAACCTTTTAGAAATATATGCATCCTATAAGCCCATAAAAACCATGAAATTAATTAAATCAAGAAAAAATTAAAAAGAAAACCTGTAAAATCAACTATAAACATAAGGCTAAAATCAAAATATTTTAAAAGAAACCAAGGTCAAAAATTAAAAACAATAAGAAAAATCATATTTTTAAGACAAGCAAATGTTTCAAAAATAGAAAACAAAAACAGGCTATAACATCTGGCTCCTGCTGCGGGATGAAGTCCTCCCTATGAGGCTTCAAGAACCTGTAGACTAGTGTCTTCTGTAACCGAAACTGCCTACGTTTCTGCAAAACATCCATTGGGATATGGAGTCTTTATTCAATCCTTCACACACTGATATATACAATAAAAATGAAATCACTTTCTTTGAGGAACCTTCCATTTACTTAATCAAATTGTAATCCCATTTCCAATGTAACCAAGAAAAAATTTCATCAACCCACCAAAACTTGTTTCCAACTCCGAATATATATATATATAATCAGAAATATTGGAAAACATGAAGAGCAAAGATCTAACAACTTATACTCACTTTCATTAAATGGTGTCTCTAAAATAACAGATTTGTAACTTAGTATTGACTCTAAATAATCTGCTACTGGATCATAAAATTTCCAATAGTTACCTCTTCCTGTTTTATGAAAAAGATAGGTTGTCCATAAGAATATTTTGTTCCATGAATATCAAGCAGGCATTGGTGAAAAAAGACATCAGGATCAGCCTGAATTTTCTCCAAAATTTTTGGATAGTATCATCAATAATGTCAACACTCTGAACCTCCTTTTCCACACTGTCTTCAAATGAATGACTATCATGCATTGGCTTTGGTTGTTCAAGGATAATAGACTGAATGCATTCTTGAATCTGCTGATCAGATTGTGACATATCGCACACCTCACAGATTTCTAGGTCTTTCTTTTCAATTTCATCATCATATTTATTAAAAATTAGAGCATCTTCATAATGATTTTGAACAACAGATTTATCATAACCATGAATATAAGCAACTTCTGAAAAAATGTGAACAGCCTGGCCTTCATCGATTTTAGTATCAAAACAAAAAGGAATAGAATCTAATTCATCATAGAATTCTTGTCTTGGAACCCTAATCTCTTCATCATAACAAGGAGCATTCTGAGAAATTTTGAATGATGATGCTAAAGGTTTGCCTTTTCCTTCAATACAAAGCCGATCTTTAACACAACAATGATTTCGAGCAGCTTCTTGAACTAGAGATTGATCTTCAAAAGGATTAGCATTCAAATGGTTATTAAGATTGTTCAAATCATTATGAGAATATTCCAAACTATCTCTACTGATCTCATCACTTGAATAATCCTCAACCTGACCTAAAACAACAACTTGATTATCGTAATGATCATGGAATTCTTCCTTGACAACAGTATCTGAAAATGTTACCTCTTCATCTTCAACAAATTTTGAAACTTCAACTTCTTCATGACATGTTTTGAACCCTTGATTGTACTTATCATCATGATATTTTTGAATCAAAAATTGTATTATAAACATCAGCCTGCTCACAACAATCCTTAAAAAAGAATTCAGCTAAGAACACATACTTACAATGTTTTTGAAAACATGTGTGGAATTATTTCAGTGAGGAAATGCTAGAAGTGGGAATAGAAAAATACCAATCTCATGCATCTTGCTCAAGTGAATACATGAACATCTTCATGAGCACATCTTCATGCTGTATATTTAACTGGACCATACATTGATGAATTTTGATGAGGTGATCTGAAGGATTATCCTCTTTGCTTTCTCTAAACCGTGGAAGACAATCTCCCCAAACATCCATAGTAGGTACTGGATTTGGAAAACCTGGAATATCAGAAAAATTGAAAGGTGCAAACCTTCGAGCCAGAATAGCTTCCATGGATGTCGGCCTCTGCATCTTGAAATAGTTGAGTCGCCAATCAATTTTTCAAGATAGATTTTGTTTTTTTCTCCTCAGAAAGAGGAAGGGGTGACAGTAATTCAAATTAAATAGGGCTGCATAAAGCTAGGGATGACTGAAACCTTCTAATTCTTCTAGCTGTTTTCAGTACCTGTTTTGGGTCTGAAACACCCAGCTGCAAAGGTGAAATAGGTTTGTTTCTAGTTCCAATTCCCCTAGTAGCCACTGTGATAAACTGGTGAAAAGTAGTCTTAGAGATATGCTGGTTTAAGTTCACCTCTTAAAACCAGTGAAATGATAAGTATCCCAGGGAAAAATATGTTTTCAACTTCGTTCCCTGGAAACGGTGCCAAAGATGTTTATGCCAGAAATTGTTTCCAGACTAGAAGAAAACAAGCCAACATAATCTCAAATATTTCAATAAAATGAAACTAGGTTGTTATGGTTTTTAAAGGTTTTCTGGTTGTGAAGTTTGGTGACAAGAGGGAATGCGTTCATAACCCAAATAAGAACTAAATCACAAGCATAGAAAAACTGAGATGCACAACATAATAACCATGTATCCAACAGAAAATATCACTGAAGTTCATCCACAAATGCCAAGCACTACAAGCATAAAACTTTAAACCAGTAATGAAATTACCAATTGAGTAGCTAAACAAGCTATAAATGAAGCCAAAGAACAAACTGAAGGGTAAAATGGAGCATCTATTTCATAATCAATTCTTCAAATACACATGCGAGTCAATTACTTAGCTTATCAACAAGTCAGGAGACCTCCTCTAGCCAGCCAAAAAATTGAACCCATCTTCTGTACCCTTGTCCATCTTTTATAATTACAAAGAATCAGTTCTATATTCCCTTCATTAGGTCAAAATTTAAACTACCCAGCAGTTACATTAACTAACTTTCAACTAATTGACTAAAAATAGCAAAATCGGATTCCTGATAAATATGCTGAATTTCTAAAAAATAGGTGTCAAATAAGCCTCCATATCTCTCAATCCGTGACACCTGTGTAAAACCTGAGATATTTTTTTGTGAATGGGTCCATTATGGACAAAAACCTCTCTTGGTTTTTAAAACTTCATCTCCAATCAATCAGAATATGCCCCGCAAGATGAACACTAAAACAGGAAAATATTAAATATTTTTAAAACCCTGAAAAATAGGCTGTAAAGATTAAACTGAATATTTCAAACCTTGACTACTGTTGCAAAATTGAGAGAGGTTTTTGTGAATGGGTATCTTATGAACAAACACCTCTTTTTGTTTTCTGAAATTCTTCTCCATCAGCTCGTGTCCTCCATTCAATTTCAATAACCAAAAACAGGAAAAACATAGCATAATTCTCAATAATCTTTGCACACTCCAAGTCTTCTATCAGTCTAAGTCTGTTTTTGTACTTCAATATCTTCTTTTACATATGGAATTTTCTCTGCAGGTGCAACATCTTCAACAAACTTAGCTTCCTTGATTTCCAACTGTAAAGTCTTGCTTTCACTATCATTAACATGTTTTTCAAATTCACAGTTTTTATTTACAGGATTTGAAACTTCTTCTAGTGTCACCTTGTCTTCATTTTTTTACTGTTACTTTTTCTTTCTTCAACTTAGGATTCAAAAAATTTTAGTTTCTTTATCTTTGGTAATGCTAGCTCATCATCCTGGTTGTGAAATTCCTTTTTAGTACAAACCCTAGTTGCATCAATAACATGAAGTTTATCCTCCTTAAACAGGTATGTTTCATGCTTTGACAAGACTATAATTGGACTTTGCTGTTGGACTTTAGTGTCTTCTTCATTACCCAAAACCTTATCTGTGAGTACAATATTATCATCAATAAATGTCTCTGCTAGTGTATCATTTTGAACAGATTGAGTCTTCTTATCAATAAACTATAAATCTTTGTTCTCACTATCAACTATATGTTGCTTAGGTTTACAATCTTCTATTGCAGGTTCTGCAAATTCCTCTAATTTGAAAGAATATTGATCTTTAGCCTTTGTTCTCTGTCTTAATTTCCTGATCAAGGTCTGTCCTTTATCAGCTTGCTTTCTAGTAGACTATCCTTCTAGACTATTTTGAAATCCTGACCCAAAAAGGAAATATTCCCAAGTTTTTCCTTCTTTCTGCAAAACACTGTTAATAATAAGTTTGATAACACCATGGTGAAAGATGGACTGTATAGTATGATATTGGTGTTCTTTGATTCTACTAGACATCTTCTGTAGGCTCTTTAGCGAGAAGAAAGGCAGGTTCACCATTGATTCACTACTAAGGTGTTGAAGGAACCTGAAATGGTATTTAAAAACGAAGGCATACCTTCCTTCACATGTAATATAACTTTGTAAAACCTTGATAGGTTTTACCCATTCAGCTATGAAGTTATGAATAGGCACTCCCTTGCCCCAATATAGAACAATACTAGGCAATAGATACCTTTATGCATTAAAAGTAAATGGCACTTTCTTAAACCAAATTTCTCCTTCATTTTTAACCCATGTTGCCTAAGCCACCAAATTTGTAGTCAATTCGAATTTCAAAGTATCAAAAGATATAGTATCTTTGTCATAGCACTGAGCAAACTTGTGAGAAACTTCAGCATTGTATCCATCAATTTTTTAATAAAAAATATCAGCCATCCAGCATTTTCAAACAGTTCAGCACATCCTGGAAATTTATCTATTCAACTGAGATCAGTGGGCTCAGCTCTATTAGTTTTCCCACTCTTCTTCATCTTCTGTATGGTTTTCAGCACCTGTTAGTAATTTCACAGCCTATTTTTCTTCAATTTTGCACAGTCTTGGCAGTCAATTTTCCTTCGGACTCTCACAGTCTGTTTATCTTCAATTTTACACAGTCTATCCTATCACCAGTTCAGGAAATGCTTTATGCCAAGTTTCAATAATTTGGCTTAAACACAGAACCAAAAATCTCCTACGATGCTGCTCTGAACTTTACTAACTCAAACGATGCCTATTCGGACATTTTGACTAATATCTCATCATTGAAAGTTTGTTGAGTAAGTAAATTCATGTCTTCCTTTACAAAATTGACATCATAGGGCTTAGCAGAAAAAACCCCAATTTTAACAAGTCATGACAAAGGTCACGTGGGATACCTCATTCAAAGCTTAATACAAGTGTTGGAGGTTGATTCCTTGACTATCTAGATGTCGAATTGAATGCTCCAGGTGTCTTCAACCCTCCAGATCGCTTCTAACTATAACCGCTAGGAAACCATAATTCTTCCTTCAACTGTCAAATTCCTGATTTTTCAGCAATACGTCTCTACCACAACGTCCACTAGCTTCGTAATCTTTAGTTTGAGAACCTCTTCCTGAAAATTCTTCCTCGTTCCACTCACTGTCATCATTTGCCATGAATTTGCATACAGTTTCCATGATCTCCCTCATACGACGACCATACACCTGTTTCAATGATAAACTTGGCAAAACACATATCAAATGTGATAATTGATGTGGCTAATACCTCAGGGACGAAACCCCCAAAAAAATCAGAATGAAAAATGACTATTTTGGCACTCGCGACTTTCCTGTAGCACGCTACTGTAACTTTTTCTGTCTAGCGCTACAGGAATCCCTGTTTTGTGATTTTTTAACCAAAACTCCAAACCAAGTGTTGTTTTTTTGGTAAATAACTTTAAGTAATGTCTTATGATATTTATTTAGAACCATTTATAAATATATGCATCCTATAAGCCCATAAAAACCATGAAATTAATTAAATCAAGCAAAAATTAAAAAGAAAACCTGTAAAATCAACTATAAACATAAGGCTAAAATCAAAATATTTTAAAAGAAACCAAGGTCAAAACTTAAAAACAATAAGAAAAATCATATTTTTAAGCAAGCGAATGTTTCAAAAATAGAAAACAAAAACAGGCTATAACATATGGCTCCTGCTGCAGGATGAAGTCCTCTCTTTGAGGCTTCAAGAACCTGTAGACTAGTGCCTTCTGTAACCGAAATTGCCTGTTTTTCTACAAATATTTCCCTTGGGATATGGAGTCTTTATTCAATCCTTCACACACTGATGTATACAATGAAAATCAAATCTATTTCTTTGAGGAACCTTCCATTTACTTAATCAAATTGTAATCACATTTCCAATGTAACCAGGAAAAAATTTCATCAACCCACCAAAACTTGTTTCCAACTCCGAATATATATATAATCAGAAATATTGGAAAACATGAAGAGCAAAGATCTAACAACTTATACTCACTTTCATTAAATGGTGTCTCTAAAATAACAAATTTATAACTTAGTATTGTCTCTAAATAATCTTCTAATGGATCATAAAAATTTCCAAAAGTTACATCTTCATGTTCTATGAAAAAGATAGGCTGTCCATAAGAATATTTTGTTCCATGAATATCAAGCAGGAATTGGCGAAAAAAGACATTAGGATCAGCCTGAATTTTCTCTAGAATTTTTTGGATAGTATCATTAATGATGTCAACACTCTGAACCTCCTTTTCCACACTATCTTCAAATGAATGACTATCATGCATTGGCTTTGGTTGTTCAAGGATAATAGACTGAATGCATTCTTGAATCTACTGATCACATGTGACATATCACACAACTTAGAGATTTCTGGGTCTTTCTTTTCAATTTCATCATCATATTTATTAAAAATTAGAGCATCTTCATAATGATTTTGAACAGCAGATTTATCATAACAATGAATATAAGCAACTTCTAAAAAAATGCGAACAACCTGGCCTTCATTGATTTTAGTATCAAAATAAAAAGGAATAGAATCTAATTCATCATAGAATTCTTGTCTTGGAACCCTAATCTCTTCATCATAACAAGGAGAATTTTGAGAAATTTCGAATGATGATGCTAAAGGTTCATCTTTTCCTTCAATACAAAGCCGATCTTTAACACAACAATGATTTCAAACAGTTTGTTGAACTAGAGATTGATCTTCAAAAGGATTAGAATTCAAATGGTTATTAAGACTGTTGAAATCATTATGAGAATATTCCAAACTATCTCTACTGATATCATCACTTGAATAATCCTCAACCTGACCTAAAACAACAACTTGATTATCATAATGATCATGGAATTCTTCCTTGACAGCAGTATCTGAAAATGTTACCTCTTCATCTTCAACAAATTTTGAAACTTCAACTTCTTCATGACATGTTTTGAACCCTTGATTGTACTTATCATCATGATTTTTTGAATAAAAAATTGTATTATAAACATCAGCTTGCTCACAACAATCTTTAAAAAAGAATTCAGCTGAGAACACATACTTACAATGTTTTCGAAAACATGTGTGGAATTCTTTCAGTGAGGAAATGCTAGGAATGGGAATAGAAAAATACCAATCTCGTGCATCTTGCTCGAGTAAATACATGAACATATTCATGAGTACATCTTCATGCTGTATATTTAACTGGACCATACATTGATGAAATCTGATGAGGTGATCTGAAGGATTATCCTCTTTCCTTTCTCTAAACCGTGGAAGACAATCTCCCCAAACATCCATAGTAGGTACTGGATTTGGAAAACCTGGAATATCAGAAAAATTGAAAGGTGCAAAACTTCGAGCCAGAATAGCTTCCATGGACATCGGCCTCTGCATCTTGAAATAGTGGAGTCGCCAATTCCCCTAGTAGCCACTGTGACAAATTGGTGAAAAGTAGTCTTACAGATATGTTGGTTTAAGTTCACCTCTTAAAACCAATGAAATGATAAGTATCCTAGGGAAAAATATGTTTTCAACTTCGTTCCCCGGCAATGGCGCCAAAGATGTTTATTCCAGAAATTGTTTCCAGACTAGAAGAAAACAAGCCAACATAATCTCAAATATTTCAATAAAATGAATCTAGGTTGTTAGGGTTTTTAAAGGTTTTCTAGTTGTGAAGTTTGGTGACAAGAGGGAATGCATTCATAACCCAAATAAGAACTAAATCACAAGCATAGAAAAATTGAGATGCACAACATAATAACCATGTATCCAACAGAAAATATCACTGAAGTTCATCCACAAATGCCAAGCACTACAAGCATAAAACTTTAAACCAACAATGAAATTACCAACTAAGTAGCTAAACAAGCTATAAATGAAGCTAGAGAACAAACTGAAGGGTAAAATGGAGCATATATTTCATAATCAGTTCTTCAAATACACATGAGAGTCAATTACTTAGCTTATCAACAAGTCAGGAGACCTCCTCTAGCCAGCCAAAAAATCGAACCCCTCTTCTGTACCCTTTTCCATATTTTATAATTACAAATAAGTAGTTATATATTCTCTTCAATAGGTTGAAATTGAAACTACCCAGCAGTTACATTAACTAACTTTCAACTAATTGACTAAAAATAGCAAAATCGGATTCTTGGTAAATATGGCGAATTTCTGAAAAATAGGTGTCAAAGAAGACTCCACATATCTCAATCCGTGAAACCTGTGTAAAAAATGAGAGAGGGTTTTGTTAATGGGTCCATGATGGATAAAAACCTCTCTTGATTTTTAAAAATTCATCTCCAATCAATACAAATATTCCCTGCAAGACGAACACTAAAACAGAAAAATATTAAATATTTTTAAAACCCTGAAAAATAAGCTGTAAAGATTAAACTGCATATTTCAAACCTTGATAGTTGTTGCAAAAATGAGAGAGGTTTTCGTGAATGGGTATCTTATGAACAAAAATCTCTTTTTGTTTTCTGAAATTCTTCTCCATCAGCTCGTGGTCTGTATTCAATTTCAATAACCCAAAATAGGAAAAACATAGCATAATTCTCAATAATCTTTGCACACTCCAAGTCTTCTATCAGTCTAAGTCTGTTTTTGTACTTCAATATCTTCTTTTACATCTGGAATTTTCTTTGTAGGTGCAACATATTCAACAAACTTAGCTTCCTTGATTTCCAACTGTAAATTCTTACTTGCACTATCATTAACATGTTGTTCAAATTCAGAGTTTTATGTATAGGATTTGAAACTTCTTCTAGTGTCACCTTGTGTTCATTTTTTTACTATTACTTTTTATTTGTTCAACTTAGGATTCAACAACTTTTAGTTTCTTTATCTTTGGTAATGCTACCTCATCATCCTAGCTGTGAAATTACTTTTTAGTACAAACCCTAGTTGCATCAATAACAGGAAGTTTATCCTCCTCAAACAGGTATGTTTCATGCTTTGACAAGACTGTAATTGGACTTTGCTGTTGGAATTTAGTGTCTTCTTCATCACCCAAAACCTTCTCTATGAGTACAATCTTATCATCAATGAATCTCTCTACTGGTGTATCATTCTGAACATACTGAGTCTTCTTATTAATAAACTATAAATATTTGTTCTCACTGTCAACTAGATGATGCTTAGGTTTACAATCTTCTATTGCAGGTTCTGCAACTTCCTCTAATTTGACAGAATCTTGATTTTCAGCCTTTGTTCTCTATCTTAATTTCCTAATCAAGTTCTGTCCTTTATCATCTTGCTTTCTAGTAGACTGTCCTTCTTGACTATTTTTAAATCCTGACCAAGAAAGGAAATATTCCCAAGATTTTCCTTCTTTCTGCAAAACACTGTTGATAATAAGTTTGATAATTCCATGGTGAAAGATGGAATATCTAGTATGATCTTGGTGTTCTTTGATTCTACTAGACATCTTCTATAGGCTATTTACCAAGAAGAAAGGCAGGTTCATCATTGATTCACTACTAAGGTGTTGGAGGAACTTGAAATGGTATTTAAAAATGAAGGCATACCTTCCTTCACATCTAATATAACTTTATAAAACCTTGATAGGTTTTACCCATTCAGCTCTAAAGTTATGAATAGGCACTCCCTTGCCCCAATCTAGAACAATACCAGGCAATAGTTACCTTTGTGCATTAAAAGTAAATGGCACTTTCTTAAACCAAAGTTCTCCTTCATTTTTAACCCCTATTGCCTCAGCCACCAAATCTATAGTCAATTTGAATTTCAAAGTATCAAAAGATACAGTATCTTTGGCATAGCACTGAGCAAACTTGTGAGAAACTTCATCGTTGTATCCATCAATTTTTTTTTTTTAAACATCAGCCATCTAGCATTTTCAAACAGTTCAGCACATCCTGGAAATTTATCTATTCAACTGAGATCAGTGGGCTCAGCCCTATTAGTTTTCCCACTCTTCTTCATCTTCTGTATGGTTTTCAGCACCTGTTAGTAATTTCACAGCCTATTTTTCTTCAAGTTTGCACAGTCTTGGCAGTCAATTTTGCTTCGGACTCTCACAGTCTGTTTATCTTCAATTTTACACAGTCTATCCAATCACCAGTTCAGGAAATGCTTTATGCCAAGTTTCAATAATTTGGCTTAAACACAGAACCAAAAATTTCCTACAGTGCTGCTCTAAAGTTTACTAACTCAAACAATGCCTATTCAAACATTTTGACTAATATCTCATCATTGAAAGTTTGTTGAGTAAGTAAATTCGTGTCTTCCTTTAAAAAATTGACATCATAGGGCTTAGCAGAAAAAACCCCAATTTTAACAAGTCATGACAAAGGTCACGCGAGATACCTCATTCAAAGATTAATACAGGCATTGGAGGTTGATTCCTTGACCGACCAGATGTCTAATTGAATGCTCTAGGTGTCTTCAACCCTCCAGATTGCTTCTAACTGTCAACACTGGGAAACCATAATTCTTCCTTCAACTGTCAAATTCCTGATTTTTCAGCAATACGTCTCCACCACAGCGTCCACTAGCTTCGTAATCTTTAGTTTGAGAACCTCTTCCCGAAAATTCTGCCTCGTTCCACTCACTGTCATCATTTGCCATGAATTTGCATACAGTTTCCACAATCTCCCTCTTACGACAACCATACACTTGTTTCAATGATAAACTTGGCAAAACACGTATCAAATGTGACAATTGATGTGGTTAATACCTCAGGGATGAAACCCCCCAAAAAATCGGACTGAAAAATGACTATTTTGGCACTCGCGACTTTCCTGTAGTGCGCTAGTGTAACTTTTTCTGGCTAGCGCTACAGGAACCCCTGTTTTGTGATTTTTTAACCAAAACTCCAAACCAATTGTTGTTGTATTGGTAAATAACTTTAAGTAATGTCTTATGATATTTCTTTAGAACCTTTTAGAAATATATGCATCCTATAAGCCCATAAAAACCATGAAATTAATTAAATCAAGCAAAAATTAAAAAGAAAACCTATAAAATCAACTATAAACATAAGGATAAAATCAAAATATTTTAAAAGAAACCAAGGTCAAAACTTAAAAACAATAAGAAAAATCATATTTTTAAGACAAGCGAATGTTTCAAAAATAGAAAACAAAAATAGGCTGTAACAATGGGGAAAACCCTCTTGGCCAAATATGACGATCCTGGGAATCCAACTGTCACCGTGCAGATTGGGAACACGAAGATACCCAACGTACTAGTAGATTTAGGTGTAGCTATTAATGTCATGACCATTGAAACTGTAAGAAAAATCAGGCTCACTAATCTCAGGCCAACTTCTACCATTTTAGAACTTGCAGATAGTTCCACTATCAAACCCGAGGGAATCTTAGACGACCTTGTTATCTTAGTTGATTCATGTGAATATCCAACTGACTTCTTGGTTCTACAACCCAAGTCATAGCTAGGAGGACACCCACTGATACTGGGAAGGCCTTGGTTAACTACAGTTGATTCTTGCATCAGCTTTCGGTCTGGGTCTATGACCATATCAGATGGAACCGAGATAATGAACCTTACTCTCTATCCTCCAGCTTGGCCAAGTCTAGAAGCTGAAACTCCATTATGGATGGAGCTAGAGGAAGAGGAGGGAATTCAGCCACTATTAATGATAGCAAAGGCCTTGACTTTTAAAGATGAAACATAAGATAATGCTACTAATAATTTCATCAGTGAACCCACTTCTATCAATAAACAAATTTATTAGATCCTGAATGGTACTCTAGGTGAAGAAGAACAAGAAAATCTCACAAAAGAGACATTAGTCAGTGATACTCATATAGTTCTAGTGTTAAAAAATTTGAAATGTGTTCTTGTCGAGATAGAGCCTGGAAAAATCCTAAATATCAATCCCAGCCTTGCTCTAGATGAACAGGAACACCTAATCACTCTCTTAAAAAAACATAAGGTGGTATTTTCTTGGGAGTACATAGACATGAAGGGAATCCCTTCTAATCTGTATACCCACCACATTTATATCAAAAGTGACTCCCGACATGGGTGCCAGCCTCAACAAAGGATGAACCCCAATCTTAGGGACATAGTGAAGGAAGAAATTCAAAAATTCTTGGAAGCAGGATTTATATATCCCATCTTAGACATCGAGTGGGTGTCTCCACTCATGATAGTAACAAAGAAGAATAGTAAATGGAGAGTCTATGTGGACTATAGAGAGATGAATAAGGCAACACAGAAAGATCACTTTCCCCTATCTTTCATCGACCAGGTACTTGACACCTTATCTGGGAAGAAGTTCTTCTCCTTTCTGGATGGGTTTAGCGGGTACAATAAAATCCATATTTCTCTTGAAGGCCAGGATAAAACTACCTTCACCTGTCCCTGGGGTACCTTTGCATACAGGGTGCTTCCCTTTGGCTTATGCAGTGCACCAACCACATTTCAAAGAGCTGTGATTGGCATCTTTTTTAGAAATCGTTAATGATAGTATAGATATTTTCATGGATGATTTTACTCCTTATGGAAAGGAGTTTGAAGAAGCATTGAAAATTTTGGAAAAGGTTTTAACAAGCTGTGAGTAGACCCAACTATCTTTGAGCACTGAAAAGTTCCATATGATGATGAGTGAAGGGGTAGTGTTGGGAGATTTTATCTCTGCTTATGGCATCTAGATAGATCCCTCCAAATCAGGGTAGTTGAATATATACCCACTCCTAGAAATTAGAAAGAGGTACGTAGCTTCTTAGGGCATGCTGGTTATTATGGAATATTTATAAAAAACTTCCAAACTTGCTTCTTTTTTGTTTTCTTTGTTAATGAAGGATGGGCAATTTATTTGGAATGATGCATGCCAGACAATGTTTGTTAAACTTAAGCAGAAGCTGTCTACAACTCCCATATTAAGGGGGCCCAATTGGGCCTTTCCTTTTCACATTTCTTCAGATTCCTTTGACATGGAAATTGGAGCATTATTAGGACAACAAGATGGTCAAGCACCTTATGCATTCTATTACATTAGCAAAAACTTGGCCCCTACTGAACTTAATTATACTGTTATAGAGAAGGAATTTTTAGCCATAGTCTACTCCATTAACAAATTTAGACACTATGATCATGTGATATCCCACCTTTGTGCACACTGACCACTCAGTCATCAAGTATCTAATGAATAAACCGGTTACAAATGCTAGGGTAACTAGATGTGTGTTATTATTACAGAAGTTTGATATTACTATTATAGATATACCTGGGAAAGAAAATGTTGTCGGTGATTTCTTGTCTCGTTTTACTAACAGCGATGATAATATTCCTATTGAGGACTCTTTTCTAGATGAATACTTATTTGCAGTTTCAGCTTATTCCCCTTGGTATGTAGATGTCGCTAACTACTTGGCTGCATGGAAGCTTCTAGCACATTTGTCAAAAATAGAGAAGAGGAAAATCATTCAACAAAGTGCCAAGTATTGTTGGATAGGTGGTCATCTCTTCTACATAGGCCCTGATCTTGAGATCAGAAGATGTGTAAGAGAAGATGAAATCTTCCATATTGTAAAGGCTCTCCATGATGAGCCATGTGGGGGACATTTTTTAGATATGAGGACAAGTGATAAGGTATTGAGAATGGGATACTATTGGCCAAGAATTTTCAGGGATGCAAAAAAATATGTCTAGTCTTGTGCCAGCTTCCAAAGGATGGGCCAACCTAATAGATTAGATCAAATGCCTCTTCAACCACAGTCAGTGGTTGAACCTTTTGACAGATGGACCTTAGATTTTGTTGGCCCTATCAACCCTCATTCTAGGCAGAAAGCCTACATCTTAGTTTGTACCGACTACATGAAAAATGGGTAGAAGCTGTGGCCTTGGTGAAAGCCAATGACCAGGCTGTAATCGATTTCCTGTATGGTGAAATATTTACTCGTTTTGGAGTACCCAAGGAAGTGGTTACAAATGGAGGACCTCGGTTTGTGTCACATAAATTTGAAGTTTTTCTACAAAAGTACCATATCCATCACCAGATAGCTTCGCCATACCATCCCTAGGCCAATGGCTAAGTGGAAAGCACTAAGAAAGTTATTGAAGCTATCCTTAACAAAATAGTCAGGAGCCACCATAGAGATTGGGTTGATAGAATTCCGAAATCATTGTGGGCATATCATACTACTTGGAGAAATACTATAGGTTTCTGTCCTTATGACTTGGTGTATGGAAAAAGTGTTGTCTTCCCCATTGAATTTGAGATCAAAACCTTAAAGACAACTATGGAGGTAAACTTAGATGTGACTGAAGCCTAGAGGAGTAGATTGAATCAATTGAATGAACATGATGATAAATGTTTAGTTGTTGTGGATCAGACAGTATTAATTCAGCAACAGAGATCCAACTGGCACGATCAATTCATTAAAAAGAAAGTCTTCTGCGAAGGAGACTAGGAATTATTATACAATTCAAGATTCAAAAGGGATTTCAAAGGTAAGTTACGTACAATATAGTTGGGCCCATATCTAGTAGATAGAGAATTTGACAATGGTACAGTCCGCTTGGTTACCATTGATGAGAATCGCGCACCATTATTTGCTAATGGTCACAGGCTGCGATTGTACCACAAGCCCATTTCGAAGGATGCATTCACTTCACAGATTGCATCTGATCTGGAATACCAATTAGAACAAGGGAATGAATATTTATTTGCCTCTATCAATATTTAGACAATCGTTGTGATTCCTACACAATTTTTTGTACAGAAATAAATTGATGTTCTTTTTTCTATTATTTTTTTTTTTTGCGCTTGATCTGTTTTTTTTCCTAGAACATGTGTAGGGATGTACCTGATGAGAAATGGTCATGATTGTTCCTAATGACCACGAGCAGCTGTTTGCAACTTACTGCTTCAGAAGGAAACTCCTTTAAGAAAAAAAAACAATGAACAGTCAGTCGCAGCTGCAATTCTTATGAAAATTTGCCTATTTTTTTCTGTTTCGCATAGCTGCAACACCGTAAAACCCTGCCTATTTTCTGTTTATTTGCAATTGTGACATCATAAAAACATGCCTGTTTTCTGTTTATCCGCAGCTGCAACACCGTAAAAATTGTCTATTTTTCGTTTATCTGCAGCTGCAACACTGTAAAAATTTTCCTATTTTTCTGTTCCGCGCAGCTGCAACACTGTAAAACCCTACCTATTTTTCCTTCATTTGCGGCTGCAATAGCTGCAACACCATAACACTTTATCTATTTTTCTATTCCATGCATCTGCAACACCGTAAATAATTCCCTTTTCCCATTCCACGTAGCTACAACTCTGTAAAATATCAGCCATTTTCTGTCCTACGCAGCCGCGAATCCATTTAAATTTTGCCCATTTTTACCTTTTCCGATGGCTGCGACTTCACCAACTAGCTTATTTTTCTACAGCTTGCGGTTGTGACTCCTCTAATATTGGCAGATCCTTCTACAATTTTGTGGTCGTGACTCCTCCTAATCTGGCTAGAATTCCCGCTGCCAGTAATTCCGACTTACTTCACATCTTTCATTATGTTTCCGTCAGGATTGACAATATGGTTTTTGTTCTGCCGGCAAAAAAGATCATGATAACACGTTTGCAATAATGTTTAAATTTAAATGGATGCATTTCACATGATTTATTACTCTCGAAGGTCATGGGTCATAGCATATTTACGAAGGTATGGTTCGGATTATCTACTTGATTAAGCGTTAACTAGATTTGAAAAAATTAATCATGCCTACCTTTTTAAGACCATCATTACACTTGTATACCGTTAACTATCCACTCACATGAACTAATGGCTATTTACGTTTATCCTATAACCATCACCCTTTCCTAATTTGGGACAACTTTTACCAAGAATTCCATGCTCACGACTATTTCAACTTTCCGAATTTACCCAACTCCAACCTCAGTTGTTCACGCATACTCTATGCTTTAACCTCCATTATCAGGACCTACAATTTGTTGGGTTGATAAAGAATTCAGAAAGAAAACAAACATGGGTATCCTAGCTCAGCATGAACCTTCAAATATGTGACAACTAAGAAGAAATGTTGAAGTTTTCGCCATTTTTGAAGCCGCAAGTTGGACTGAATTTTTTTCAACACCTGAATGGGTTCCATCGAGAGACAACTCTACAATTCACTTTAAATCTTACAGAAACCCACTCAAAGGTTAGGGAGTTACATATAGAATTATTTGAAGCGATAGTGGTTGAAGTCATCAACCTTCCTCAGGTAGGAAGAGTCTGTTTTGGTTGAAGAACTCCCAATGCTGCCGCAGTATAGGATTTCCTAATGGAGGGAGAACAAATTCATCAGTTAAGAAGAGGGATAGTGTTACAATCACTACCTCGTCCATGGGATAAAGTAGCAGTATTCCTCAAAAAGTATATCACCTATGAAGGTAGGTATCAGACTGTCTATTATTCTGAACTTCCTCTAATGTCTCATTTATGCCATAGGGCCTTACTTAATATTCCATTTTATCTATTCAAATACCTACACCATATGGCGGGGCTTATCAGAACAACCAAGCATCCCAACTCCTCCCTTACCCATCACATCCTAATCAAATTAATAATATTAAGGGCCTTAGTTTAAAGGCACCAAACTTGGGAACAATTCATAGGTCAAATTCAAATAAACCAGCAACCCACCCTTTTGGCTGGCGTTCTAATAGAAGAGGAAGTGGAAGTACTTGTACTCTTAGGGGATGTTCAAATCCAAGAGGAGCATGCAAATGTATAGTTGGGGGGATATGAGGAACAATAGTAGGACCGGATTCTCTCCAATTTATTTGGGGGGGGATATGACACTCGATCGGATGATCAGTCAGATGACCAAGTCGAGGAATTGGAGGAGAATATAAGAGAAAACCCTATGGAGAGATTAAATAATGTGGGAGCTCTAGCAGTAGAGGCTGAAGTTGGAGCAACATTGGATGTCATGACAGCTGAAGCTGAGGCTGTTAGAGCCATGATAACAGAAGAAAATGCAAATATATTGACCATTGAATCTTCCCCTGAATGGGGGGGAACGCTAATTGAAGAAGAAAAGGAGGATGCTGAGATAGGAGACTTCCCTTCCACATCAGCTACGAATCTGGAGATTCCTGCACCTCAAAAGGAAAGAAGAAGATCAAAGGATGAGCTGTAGGCACCACTGTCGATAAGAAGAAAAAGAACCAGGTCAGTTACAACAGCTGAAATAGCACATGAAATATGGGCAACCCTAGAAGCACATATTGAATTCCCCATTCTGAGACCCAAATCAAATGATGCCCCATAGGAACTAGTTGCAGAGGAACCTCAAATCGAGGGACCTTTGCACGAAAATGGTCTACTGAAGGAAGAAGTATAGATGCTTTGGAGAGATCTAGAAAACTAGAAGGAGGCATGCAGGAAATGGGTAGAAAGGAATTTGCACACACTGGTTGAAGCTGCAGACCAATTAGAGGGATCACCTCCTGCTGAGGATGGTGAGGAGGAAGAGAGAGTGGTCTACCCTGTGTCTGGGAAAATATTTAACCAGTCAAGCTACAAAGTCATAGTTCATGCTTTTGTGACACAGCAACCCGTACTAGCAGCTGTGGAAGAACAAGGACAAGAAGCACCTGAGGTGGAAGTGAGGGATGTAGAAGAAACAGAAGTGATCCTATGACAATCTGATGGGAAGGAAAATGAAGTTCCCCAAGAGAAACCTTAGCAAATGGAAGCAGTAGACAAACATGGTGTTGATACACAAGAACCAACATCCTTGAACAGTTTTGTTGAAGTTGCCACCCACATTAGGGCATATGAACCAGAGATTGAAAATATTCATGATCTTAACGAGGAAGTCTATGCTATGAATCCTGAACCATCTCGGGGCACAAAATTAATAGAGATAGAACCCCAGCAACAGGATAATGATGAAGTTGACCAGGATGTTGTCACACAAGAACCAACCTCTTGAGAAATTTTTGCTGAGATTCTCATGCAACAAGAAGAAATCGACCCCGATATGGACATAATTCCTGATCTGGATCTAGGAGAGGATGAACAAATGCAATCACAATCCTCGAGGGATACTAAAATTCTTGAAGAACGGCTTCATATTGCAGAGGACATGGAAGTAACTCAAGAACAACCCCAGCAGGATGAAGAAATAGAAGGGAAGGGCTTTGATACACAAGAACCAGTAGCCTTGCATCTCCCTGTTAAAGCTACAATTGAAAATCAGGGAGATGTGGAGATTGAAATTCAGGAAGAGTTTGTCACACAAGAACCAACACCTTCACAATTGGTTGTTGAGGTTGTTGTAGGAGAATTTCAAGAAGAGGGTGTTGTTACACAAGAACCAGCATCCACAGAAGTTGTTTCAGAAGCACCAATACAAGTTGAGGGTGATGTAGGAGAATATCAAGGAGAGGATGTTGTTACACAAGAACTAGTATCCCCAAAAATTGTTTCAGAGGCACCTATACAAGTTAAGGTTACTGGAGGAGAATTCCAAGAAGAGGGTGATGTACACAAGAACCAGCATTCCCAGAAGATGTTTCAAAAGAACCTATACAAGTTGAGGGTGTTGTAGAATAATTTCAAGGAGAATATGATGTTACACAAGAACCAGCACCCCCATAATTTATTGCAGAAGTACACATGCAGTCAGTGCAGAATGTTCAAGCTCGAGCATCAGATGGCAAGGTATGGACTCAACTTTCACAAAATTTTGTCAATATGGATTCTGATAATGAAGATCATGCTGAAGATGAAGTGATTTAGAGGCTGACCAAAGAGCTCTCACTCATAAGAATAGAAGTGAGGAAGTGGAAGAGTCAAGTGCAGAGGTATCAAGAAGGAATGGTTCCCCTTGCTGAACATAGGAAGACCATCAGGGAATTGAAGGAAATATGGGCAAAAGAACTAACTTTCTAGAAATTTTGCTGGGAAGAGATACAGAAGGAAATCAAGGAGCTGAAAAAGTTCAAATCCATGCAGGTGGAAAAAGACCAACTTTACACTCTCTCCCAAGATTTGTTAGGTAACAGAGCACCATCCTCCTCTTACCATGTGTTCTTATTTGAACAATTCATTTGGTTTAAATTGAAGGATGTAAAGGAAGGGAGACCTTATGAAATAGAAAACTCAGCTAAATTTATGGAAAGTGATTTTTTTTAGCAGAACTTGCTCTATGAGCTTTACTTACATGAGCTGGCTTGTCCCTTGGACCGCTATTTGAATCCTGCCCCTTTCTTAAGTGATGTTCAGCTGAGGGATTTTGACTCCTTTGTTAAAAATCATGTTCAGTGGGAAAGATCCAATCATGTTCAGTGGGAAATATCCTTCCAAAATTTGTCTCATAATGAGTCCCACTCTAACATTTGGGTTCGATGTGAACCTCAATTCCCTCATCTTCTCCTTGCTATGCAGCAGTGTAGGCTTACATGTCCCATACAAACTCAATAGATGGTGGAACTTCAAGAAAAGGTTATCTCTACTTGTGTTAGCTAGATTTCCAAGCATCAACAATTGGCTTTGGAAGGCAGCCAACATAGATGGCAGGCTGCCTCTTCAACATTGAGGAATAGAGATCCCTACTGTTACAGGAATTTTAAACATGCACCTTCCAGGGTTGAGGGATATGTGGGATGTATGAAGGGATGTGGAGTTAATTGGCTGGGACTCAAATTCAAATTTCCTCTCATCTGGTGGCCAGCAAAACCATATAGGGAATATTTCTCATTGACAAAGGTAGAAGAGAATAGGTGTTGGAGATATTGGGTTTTCTATAGTGGATTTTTGGGAAAACAAGGATCACCTGAACTCTCTTATAACTTTTCCTCTATCCATGAATGAAGCACAATGTCAGATTCATATTCAAACTAATGGAGGTTGTTGCATAGGGACATGCAACAAGACAGTTGGGGGGCGATGTTGGGCCCAAAAATGACCCCTTTTTTACCACATTTACCTACCCCTTCTTGTCTTATCTTACTCCATTATATGCACCAAATAGATGATTTCTTTCACTTGACCCCTCAATCCATACATGTATGGTTAATTATTGTCTTATCTTATTAATAATTATTATTGTTGTAATCATGGCTCTATATCTTGGATTATGCCAACATATGGTGATTTTATAAAGATAGTTCGAGATGTAAAGGATACAGGTGTAGCAGGTTGAATGAGTCAAGAGAGAGATGGACATTTATTGTTGAGATGATCGCCACCGGTTCCATCTCTATACAAAAGATGCGGTCAAAGGTTACTATTCTACGCAAGCTATACAAGGGTGGCTGCAACAACGTGTCGCTACTCAAGGGTAGCTACAACCGACGGAGCATCTTCTAGATTGATCCTGTTATATCATTGCTAGATCGATTAATAGACTTCCTATATTTTTTTCTTCTATCTTTCCCATAGTTGTAACAATGTATCATAAATGGGGTAGCCTAAAGATCAGAGATCTTCATGGCTGCCCGATATCAGTGGGTAGAAGTTACGATTGTGAATGTATAAATATTGGAAACTATTTCGAGCCAAGGGTTGGAATTTAATTGATCTTATTGTATAAACTACGACAGAGACTGTATCTTTATTTCATCATTTAATACAAGGAGCAGGATTCTTCTGGTCTCGGTGTTTAACTTGTATTAATTTCTGGCATCTCTATTCGAAGGCTGGGCCCGCCTTCCTACAGAGATTTCCCAGTTAATTAGGTATTTGTTTCCTTTCTCGTGTGGTGTGGATGTTACAGTAGATTCATTCTTTTATAAAAACTGCAACGGTAATGATTTATTTTGTGTTTCTTCAATTCATCAGTAATTTCATTTCTTGTGAGTTGTCGCAGAGTGGTATGACAGTCGACTATGTAGACTAATTTTCTTTATGCATTTGTGTGATAGTTGTAAAAGTCGATCTCATCCCTAGTCTCTTTTAATTGATGTCTTTCTTGAGTTTTGCTAATTAAGTGCATTTGTAGTTATAATTGTTGAAGTTCAATTTCTACATTTCTGGAATCTAGATCAAGTTGGATTAAGATAGTCATAACAGATCTTCAGATGGATTGGTAATTTAGTATTCACAGTTTCTACAAAAGTAAATCTAGATGTTCATTTTCTAAATCTCTTATTTCTAGATTAAGGTTGTAAGAATGTTTTTATGGTTTTGCATTTTTAAGAAGCTAAATTAGATTAAGTTAATCATGGAAAGAGTTGGGTTGAACAGGAAGGTAGGATAATTTATTTACAGCATCAACTACTCAGTGTTTAAGCATATACAGTGCAAATTACCTTTGTAATAAAATACATCCTTGGGTTGACAATTTATATTGAACATTCTGTATGTTGGCTTTAATTAACCTGCATATAGAGTGCCCAACAAATTTATCCTAAATTTGTTTGCAACTCTAGTGTAGGATTTCACAACATATATGGTTCAGGCTAAGAATATTTCCTTCTTCATTTGTTAATAGGGTGAGAGGATTCAACAAAATCACACTTATTTTCTTGCGTGGGCATCTTAACTACTCCCTTAGTGGGCTTCTTCATAACTCACTTCATGCACCTTGTCATGATTCTATTCTTTTCTTAGGAATTCACTTTTATTACTTTTGAATTACGGATTTTAACCGTTTCCTTTGGTGTGAACTGTAATGACTTATTCACGGAGTCCTCAAGCCCTAAATTTATTTTTATCTTCCCTTTAATACTAGGATCGAAAAAAGAGATTCCACTCTCTTCAATTTCAAATATTTCTGTTGAATTATTTTTTACAGAGGGTGTCTTTTGCATCTCATAAAGAAGACCAGGAGTAATAAATTGAGAATTAGCAATAAATTCTTCCCAACTATGTTTAAATTTCTTTAACTCTTGTAGAGCTAACAAGTTAATTAAATCCTGATGAAAAATCCCATGCCAATTATCTGGGGATTTGTGTCCCTTGGTGGTCATCTTGGTTATACTTTTGAGAAAGAATTAGGGTAAATTCATAAGCGATGTACCATCCAGATGTAGTAGAAAACACATATGGTATAAATTCAAAGCTTCATAACTTCCCTCCCTCATTATGTATTTTTGAACCAGCTTCAACATGTTTCTATATTTGACCTTGAGTCATGACCATGGGATCCCCTTTCTCCAATTTTGACTTTGATGTGTAACTAGAAGAAAACAATTGCAATTTGGCGCACTTACCCCCTGCATTTTGAACCAGTGTTCACCTCCCTAAGGTAAATCACATGCAATATCAATGGATTTTCTATGACTGGAAAAGTTAAATACCCAACTGTAACAATCTTTCCATTAAAACTATTGGAAAATAATCAAGCCACTGGTGTGAAATTCCCCTTAAATGTCTAGAAACATCAAAACCATCTTACATGCTTGAACTTTGTTCAAATTCTGGGTAAGATTCCAACACTTATGAGCCCATAGGCTCATATCTAACCAGCTTCCCAGTACATTTTTATTTCATGCTAATGAGATAAGGGAAAACAAAGAATTTACATAGAAACTGAGGGTTTTTCCCAAGTATAAGTTTTTTTTTGCATTAAATAGTAATGATAAGCCCTCGAAATGCTAGGCTTATGAGGTAACCATTTCAACTATTGGGTTGAGTCATGTCATATATATGACAAATTCAATGGAAGAAACCCCTTCACTTGTATGATTATCTACTCCCCCGCGTATTTGATCAAGAACTGATATGACAGAAAGAAGGAAAGCTAATGAGTTTTATGACCGCTTGTACTATGTTCATCAACTTTCCAATGTGACTTACAACTAATTCTGCAGTGAATCTACATAATGATTTTGTAGCACTGTTTCACAACAATTATGCAATGTATCAAGTGAGAACAACTTCACACTCAACTTAACTACTTTCTCATTCAGTACCTGCACAACTAGCAGAATAATAAACATGCAAACTTGTGCCAACTTAACATGTTAATGACTTGACTGTCAAATTAGAACACAAATTAATGCAACAAAATAATTATTCATATTATAGAAGCATGAAATAAAATTACACTTAGTAAAACTAAGAAAATATTTTCAAGTGGCTCGAAAACGTTAAGGACTCAAGTTTGTGAAAGTAGTCAAACCTAGGAGTAGACCTAGGTACTAACATTGGCTCCTACTGGGATACCACTTCCTTATGAAGTTCTAAGAATCCACAAGCTAATATCATGTTAATTTTGATTCCTTATCTGGTATTCCTTATTAATGAGAATAGCCGAAACTAAACTGAAATTACCTACCAATGCCTTTGTTCGACTTAGAGTCCTATTATGGATATACATGTCACTGATATTCACAATGGAATTAGGATACCAACCTCCTAGTAAATGTAGAAGTTATTTAAAAATTACCCATTGACTGCCCCCCCTAAAATTGCATTTCCATCAAGACCTTTCACAATTAATATATTGTTGTTCAAAACTTCATAAATTTGAAAAGGACCAAACCATAAATTGTCAAATTTATAGTGTTTAGGTCTTTCTCCCCTACATGCATCCCATATTGAAACAATATCTCTAGGGTAATTTTTTTTTCTTTGGTCCTCTTATCATAAATATCCTTAACCTTGTATCTGTGGAAATTGAACCCAAGTGATAAAACAATTGCACTCACAAAATTGCTAATCAAACATGCAAATTTACACACAAAGGAGACTGAAATTGGAGCATAACACTAATCTGTATTGATTAAGTGTACAATAGCCAAACCTATGAAGTCATATGCTGCTGCAATATATAATTACATGAGAGATTCAAATGCATAGGATTCCATTCAAAATAGTCAAAAAGCAGGCTTACTAAATCTAGTCAAATCCCCCAAAGGTGCATAAAGCAGTTTCCAAATCTACCTAGAGGCTCACGAATTGGCAAAGTCAAGTAGGAAATATAATAAGTGATGGAAATAAAAATCATACATGGTTTTATTAGGAGAAAATAATGGAGGATGATGAGGGAAAAAAAAAGTCAACTACACCTAGGCTTACTTTCCCTTTTGCCATAAATCTCAATAAAGCAGGCAACTTAGCAGAAAAAGCAGATATGTGCTAGGGAGGATATGGAATAAAGTAGACATGATAAATATGGTTTTCAGGAGGTTTCCAAAGCGCTCCATGACTCATTTTTATCAAGTTTGACTTCTAGGACATGTGGAAGACAACTTCCATAGAGTAGAATATTGGAAACTAGGCAAATAAGACAAAAATGGATTAATTAATGTCTAAGGTAGCTAACTATGGGTTGATTATTCTAAAACCCCCCTTAAGGCTGAATTTATGAGTAAATATCAGAAAAATATAGGGCCTAGCAACAAGGCTTAGTAACCCTTTACATACTGCATGTCCATTTAACCAAGGAAAGAGGCAAAAACCCAGTGGGAAAATCCTCCCTTAAACATGGACAGTAAAACAAAATTTGAAAATTTTGTCCTCAATAATGCTTCACAGCATGATCAGCAATCCCCAGTAGTGATTTGAGATTGCTGAATGTCTTCTAACAAAAAACTTTGGTGAAGATGTCTGCTACTTGTTCTGAAGATGCACAGAAGAGTAGGTGAATGGTGTCATCATGCACAAGCTGTCTGATGTAGTGCATATGGATCTCAATGTGTTTGGTTCTCTGTCTTTGAATTGGATCATTGCAAATTCAAATGGTACTATAATTATCACAATATATAATATTTGAAAACTCTTATTTGAATCCACACTCACCAAGTATCCCCTGTAACCATAAACATTGAGTTGTTGCGTTTACAACTCCTCTGTACTCTGCTTCTGTAGAAGAGAGTGCTATGGCACTCTATTTCTTGATTGACCAGCTAATTGGTCCTTTAGCAAGCATGAACACATATCCTGATGTTGACTTTCGATCTATGTTGTCACCTTCCCAATCACTGTCAATAAACCCAATCGAATCAAGATCAGATTTAGCTTTGTAGAAGATCCCATGAGTTCTTGTTCCCTAAACAAAGTTAAGGATCCTTTTGGCTGCTCTCCAATGGATCTCATGAGGCTAATCCATGTATCTTGAAGCCACACTTATTGCATAAGAAATATCAGGTCTAGTGTGTGTAAGGTACATCAAACACCCAATCAACTACCTATACAGTGTATTATTTACCATAGGAGAAGAACCTGCTTCTTCAAGATTAACTCCTGAAAGGAAGGGAGTCTTGCTTGGCTTGCAATATTTCATGTTGAACTTGTTTATAAAATATAAAGCATAATTGGACTGATGTAATTTTATTCCATGTTGGGATTGAGTGATTTCGAGACCTAAGAATTGGCTCAACAACCCCAAATCAGTCATAGAAAATGCATCATTCATTGCATCCTTCAAGGACGCAATCTCTTTCTTTGAAATTCTTGTAATCAAAAGGTCATCCACATACAAGACAATAATCATCAAAGAACCATGAATCAGCTTCAAATAAACATTAGTATCAGAGTTGCATCGAACAAAACTCAATGATAGCAGAAAGCCATCAATCTTGGCATACCAAGCCCTGGGGGCTTGCTTAAGCCCATACAATGATTTCTTTATCCTGCACAAAAAACATGGATTAGTAACAAACCCTTGAGGTTTCTTCATGTAAATCTCTTTAGTGATATCTCCATTCAGGAAAGCACACTTCACATCCATCTGATGTACCTCCCACTGCTTCGAAGCTGCAATGGCTAAGGCTAGCCTGATGGAGTCCATATTTACCACTAGTGAAAATCTTTCATTGTATTCAATACTGTTATAATAATCAACCCAAATTTATCTACCTTAGACATTAATTAATCCAATTTTTGTCTTATTTGCCTAGTTTCCATATTCCACCTTATGCAAGTTGTCCTCCACACATCCATAGTGGTCAAACTTGCTAAATTTGAGTCATGGAGCACTTAGGAAACCTATTGGAATCAAATCTACTTTATTTCTGGCCTCCCTAGTGCATGTTTTCTTTTTCTGCTTTATTGCCTACTTTTTCTGAGTTTTAAGGCAATTGGGAAAGTTTGACTAGGTGAAGTTAACTTGTTTTTTGTCCTCATCATTATCCACTCTTTTCTCCTAAGAAAAGCATGTATGAGTTGTCCTTCCATCACCTATTATCTTTCCTAATTGATTTTGCCAATTCTTGAGCTTCTAGATAGTTTTGGAAACTGCTTTATGCACCTATGGGGGATTTGCTTAGATTTAGTAAGCCTGCTTTTGACCAAATTCGAATGGCATCCTTATGCATTCAAATATCTCATGTAATTATTTATTGTGGCAGCCTATGACTTCACAAGGTTGGCTATTGTACACTTATTCAATACAGATTAGTGTTCTGCCCCATATTCAGTCTCCTTTGTGAGTAATTTGCATGTGTAATTGACAATTGTTGTGAGTGTAATTATTCTAACACCTGGGTACAATTTCCACATGGCATCAAATCCTTTGTAGATAAATTTATCTCCTTCCAATTTTTTATTGTAGGTTTGACATCATTGAATGGGAGCATTCTGCTGACTGAAGGGACAATTTCTAAGTTATGGATCAATCTCAGAAGATCATCTTGACTCCATTTAACTTCTTTGAATGGAAAGCAGAGATGGAGATACTGTTGAGAGCAAAAGGCCTCTATATAATGACTATGGAAATAGAAGTAGAGCCTAATGCAGCTGCAGAGAAGATTAAATGGCACAACAGGAGGGATGAGGCCTATGGTCTCTTGTGTATGAGCATATCCAGAGACCTCCTTTTCCATATTGATGGATTGACATCACCAAATGAAGTATGGAAGAAGCTTGATGATCTTTTTGGTAAGACAAATGAGATGAGGGGACATCAAATTGAAAATGAATTGATCTCCCTGAATCCAAATAGCTTTGAATCCTTGCAACTCTACTTTTCCAAGTTCAAAGCACTTGTTTTGCAGCTAAAACAATGTGGGATCGAAAAGAAGGATGAGCAACTAGTTTTGGCCATACTTTCAAATCTTGGCCCTGACTATTTAGTGTTTTTTTTACCTTCTATGACACAAAGTTGACAGCTCGAGCCTGGAAAATGCCTAGCCTTGCAGATTTCATGGAATCTCTCACACAAGAACAAGATAAATTGGTGATGATGGGCACCATCAAACCATCCAAAGACCAATCTCTGGTTGCTGGAGATTCGATGGTGGATTCAAAAAGCAAGAAGAAAGCTAAAAATCCACCTGAGCAAAAGAGAGACAAGAACAAGTCTCCAAAGGAGCCTTAAGGTTCCAAGAAGAACCTCCAGAAGAAGAAGAACAAAGGAGAAATGAACAAGTGCACATACTGCAGTAAGGGGAATCATTCCGAAAGCTCTTGCATGAAGAAGAAAATAGACATGTTGACCCAACTCCTAGAGAAGAATGGAATCTCCCTTCCAGACAACTCAAAGAAGAGGGAAGGAGGATCAAATTCAAAAGACAGAGAGAGAGTTCATGCATTGATTGCTGGCACATCAAGCTCACCTAGTTTCATCATTGATTCTGGAGCTTCAAGACATATGGTTTCGACCAAGGAGGCATTCACCTCACTTGACATGTCGAAAGGTCCACCAATTGTACTGGGAGATGACTCTCTCACTGAAAGTTTGGGAAAAGGGAGGATTGATCTTGACCATGGTAAGTTCAGTAATGTATTGTATGTTCCAGGTCTTGCCTCTAACCTCTTATCAGTGTATCAGATGACCCACATAGGGTCTCCAAAGAAGGTCATATTCTCCCTTAATGAAGTTGAGATCACAGAGATCTCAAGTGGTAAAGTCATTTCAAAATGAGTTGCAAATCACACTTCGAAGGTATACATGTTCTCACACTTCCTACCCTACTCAAACCCCTCTGCTCTTCTGATTCATGCTAATGAGGCAAGCAAGCTTTGGCATGAAATATTTGGCCACCTTAATTACAAGTATCTTTCTGATCTTAGTGAAAAATAAATGGTCATAGGGTTACCAAAGATTAAGTTTTCCAAAGGAGTCTGTTAAGGTTGCATCCTAGGAAAACACCCAGACCATAAATTTGAGAAAGCTAGCCATGAGAGAACCTCTGCACTTCTTGAGTTGATCCACAGTGATGTTTCTATCCCATTTCCTTATATGTCAATGAGTCAGGCCAAATATGCATTGACATTCATAGATGACTTTTCCAGGTATTGCTGGGTTTACTTCCTGAAACACAAGTCTTAAGTTTTTGGCCTCTTCAAAGTCTTTAACGCTTTGGTTGAAAACCAGTCTGGGAGGAAACTCAAGGTCCTCAGATCTGAAAATGGTGGTGAGTATTTCAAGTCTGAGTTTATTCAGTATTGTGCAAATTCAACATTATATCCCTTACACACCACATCAAAATGGTGTTGCTGAGAGGAAGAACAGATCACTGAAAGAGATGGCAACATGCATGATGGAGGCTAATACTTTGCCACCAAAGTTTTGGGCCGAAGCTATAAACTATGCAGCCTATATCCAGAATAGGGTGCCTCATAAACATCTTGATGGTATGACTCCTTTCGAAGCATGGAGTGGGCACAAGCCAGATGTGACCCATTTCAGAATTTTTGGCTCAAGGGCTTGGGCTAGAATTCCAACAGAAAAGAGGAAGGATTTGCATCCCCAAATCCAAGAGTGTCTATTTGTTGGGTACTCTAAATATTCAAAAGGGTACAAGCTGATCAATTTGAGCACAAACAAATCCTTCATTGAAAGGTGTGTTCAGTTTCAAGAAGAGCCCCTAGTAGCAGTGGAAGTTGGAGAATCCTCTTCACCACTAGAACCTCTGAATCTAAGTGAAGAGATAGTTGAACATGCTGACTCTGATATGTTTGATAATGATGATTTAATTCCATATCTTAACAGTCCTAAAAGACCAAAATGGGCAGCAAATACCATTCATGCAGTTGGAGAACTAGCTGGAAATCCTAATGATCCTAGGAGGAATAGATCTCAGTTTGAGAGTGCTCTGTGCATGAAAGATCCTATGTTTGTAGATACTATTTGATGATTGAATCAGACCCACAAACATATGAAGATGTAGCAAATGATCCAATATTGCAAACAGACATGAAAGAAGAGTTCATCTCACTCCAGAAGAACAACACTTATGAGTTGGTTGATCTTCCCCCAAGGAGGAAGCTAGTTCAGTGTAAGTGGGTGTACAAAACCAAATTTTCTACTGATGGTTCACCTTTGAAGTACAAGGCCATATTGGTAGCCAAGGGATACTCATAGGTACATGGCATATACTACAATGAGACCTTTGTACTAGTGGCAAAGATGGACTCCATCAAGCTAGCCTTAGTCATTGCAGCTTCAAAGCAGTGGGAGGTACACCACATGGATGTGAAGTGTGCTTTCCTGAATGGAGATCTCACTGAAGAGATTTACATACAGCAGCCTCAAGTATTTTCTACTAACCCATCTCTTGTGTACAGTTAAAGAAGTCATTGTATGGGCTTAAGCAAGCCCCCAGGGCTTGGTATGCCAAGATTGATAGCTTTCTGCTATCACTAAATTTTGTTCGATGCAAGTCAGATCCAAATGTCTATTTGAAGCTGATTCATGGTCCATTAATGATCATTTTTTTGTATGTTGATGACCTTCTCATTACAGGAAGCTCAAAGGATGAGATTGCCTCCTTGAAGGATGCAATGAACCATGCCTTCTCAATGACTGATTTGGGTTTATTGAGCCAATTCTTGGGGCTTGAGATTGCTCAAACCAAAGAAGGAATAAAAGTACATCAGTCCAAGTATGCTTTGGATTTGCAAACAAATTCAATATGAAGGATTTCAAGCCAAGCAAGACTCCTTTCCTTTCAGGAGTTAAGCTTGAAGAAGTTGATTCTTCACCTATGGTAAACAATACACTGTATAGGCAATTAATTGGATGTTTGTTGTATCTCACACATACTCGACCTGATATTTCTTATGCAGTAAGTGTGGCTTCAAGATACATGGATCAGCCTCATGAGCTCCATTGGAGAGAAGCCAAAAGGATCCTTAACTTTGTTCAGGGAGCAAGGACTCATGGGATCTTCTACAAAGCTAAATCTGATCTTGAATTGATTGGGTTTACTGATAGTGATTGGGTAGGTGACAAAACAGATAGAAAGTCAACATCAGGATATGTGTTCATGCTTGCTAAAGGGCCAATCAGTTGGTCAAGCAAGAAACAGAGTGCCATTGCACTCTCATCTACAGAAGCAGAGTACAGAGGAGTTGTAAATGCAGCAACTCAATGTTTATGGTTGCAGGGGTTACTTGGTGAGTGTGGCATCAAATCAGAATACTCAACTACTATCTACTGTGATAATTAGAGTACCATTTGAATCTGCAATGATCCAGTTTAGAAGCAGAGAACCAAACACATTGAGATCCATATGCACTACATCAGATAGCTTATGCATGATGGCACCATTCACCTACTCTTATGTTCATCTTCAGAACAAGTAGCAGATATCTTCACCAAATTTTTTTGTTAGAAGACATTCAGCAATTTGAAATCACTGCTGGGGATTGCTGATCATGCTATGAAGCATGAGTGATGACAATATTTCCAAATTTTGTTTCACTGTCCATGTTTAAGGGAGGATTTTTCCCACTGGGTTTTTGCCTCTTTCCTTGGTTAAATGGACATGCAGTATGTAAAGGGTGACTAAGCTTTGTTTCTAGGCCCTACAATTTTCTTATATTTTACTCATAAGTCAGTCTTAAGGGGGGGTGTTAGAATAATCAACCCATAGTTAGCTACCTTAGACATTGATTAATCCAATTTTTGTCTTATTTGCCTAGTTTCCATATTCCACCTTATGCAAGTTGTCCTCCACACATCCATAGTGGTCAAACTTGCTAAATTTGAGTCATGGAGTGCTTGGGAAACCTCTAGGAATGAAATTTTCTTTATTCCTGGCCTCCCTAGCGCATGTCTGCTTGTTCTGCTTTATTGCCTGCTTTTTCTAAGTTTTAAGGCAATTGGGAAAGTTTGACTAGGTGAAGTTAACTTGTTTTTTGTCCTCATCATCCTCCACTCTTTTGTCCTAAGAAAAGCATGTATTATTTTTCCTTCCATCACCTATTATCTTTCCTAATTGATTTTTCCAATTCGTGAGCTCTTAGACAATTTTGGAAACTTCTTTATGCACCTATGGGGGATTTGCTTAGATTTAGTAAGCCTTCTTTTGACCAAATTCGAATGGCATCCTTATGCATTCAAATATCTCATGTAATTAGTTATTGTGGTAGTCTATGACTTCATAGGTTTGTCTAATGTATGCTTATTCAATACAGATTAGTGTTCTGCTCCATATTCAGTCTCCTTTGTGAGTAATTTGCATGTGTAATTGGCAATTGTTGTGAGTGTAATTGTTCTAACACCTGGGTACAATTTCCACAAATACCATGTACCTGTGAGTATCCCTTGGCTACCAATATAGCCTTATATTTCAAATTTGAACCATCAAAAGAAAACTTAGTTTTGAAAACCCACTTACATTGAACTAGCTTCCTCCCTGGGGGAAGATCAACCAGTTCCCACGTGTTGTTCTTCTGGAGTGAGCTGAATTATTCCTTCATGGTTTTTTTCCATGTTGAATCATGTTTTGCATATTCATATGTCTATGGTTCTTATTCAACCATCAGATAGCACTTCTTTGCAAACAAAGGGTCTTTCATACATGGGGCACTCTCAAATTGAGATCTAGTCCTCCTAGGATCACTAGGATTTCCAGCTAGTTCCCCAGGTGCATGAATGGTATTTTCTTCCCATTTTTGTCTTGTAGGAATGTCAATATATGCAATTAAATCATCATTATTAGACATATCAGAATCATCAAACTCATTTGTCTCTTGACTTACATTCAATGGTTCTGGTGGTGAAGAAGACTCTCCAACTTCAACTGCTGCTAAAGGCTCTTCTTGGAACTGAACACTCCTTTAAATGAAGGATTATTTTGTGCTAAAATTTATCAGCTTGTACCCTTTTGAATCTTCAGAGTACCCAACAAATAGACACTCTTTCCTTTGGGGCTGCAAAGCCTTTCTCTTTTCAGTTGGAATTCTAGCCCAAGCCTTTGAGCCAAAAATCCTGAAATGGGTCACATCTGGATTGTGCCCACTCCAAGATTCGAAAGGAGTCATAGCATCAAGATTTTTATGAGGCACCCTATTCTGGATATAGGACGCACAGTTTATAGCCTTGACCCAAAACTTTGGTGGCAAAGTCTTAGCCTCCATCATAGAGGTTGCCATCTTCTTCACTGATCTGTTCTTTCTCTCAGGAACACCATTTTGTTGTGGTGTGTAAGAGATTGAATGCTACATCTGAATACCTGCATCTTCACAATATTGAATGAAATCAAACTTGACATACTCACCACCATTGTCAGATATGAGGATCTTGAGTTTCCTCCCAGACTAGTTTTCAACCAAGGCCTTAAAGACTTTGAAGAGGCCAAAAACTTCAGACTTATGCTTTAGGAAGTAAACCCAAAAATACCTGGAAAATTAATCTATGAATTTCAATGCATATTTGGCTTGACTCATTGACATATGAGTAAATGGACCAGAAACATCACTATGGATCAACTCAAGAGGTGCAGAGGTTCTCTCATGACTAGCTCTCTCAAATTTATGCTCTGGGTGTTTTCCTAGGATACAACCTTGACAGACTCCCTTGGAAAATTTAATCTTTGGTAACCCTATGACCATTTATTTTTCACTTAGATCATAAAGATACTTATAGTTAATATGGCCAAATATTTCATGCCAAAGCTTGCTTTCCTCATCAGCATGAATCATAAGAGCAGAGGAGTTTGAGTAGGGTAGAAAATGTGAAAACATGTATACCTTTGAAGTGTGATCTACAACTCCTTTTTCAATGACTTTACCATTCAATATCTCTATGATCTCAACGTCATCGGGGGAGAATATTACTTTCTTTGGAGACCCTATGTGATTCATCTGATACACTGACAAGAGGTTAGAGGCAAGACCTGGAACATACAATACATTATTGAACTTACCATGGTCAAGATCAATCCTTCCTTTCCCCAAACTGTTAGTGAGAGAGTCATCTCCCAGCACTATTGGTGGACCTTTCGATATGTCAAGAGAGAATAATGCCTCCTTGGTCGAAACCATACGTCTTGAAGCTACAGATTCTATGATGAAGCTAGGTAATCTTGATGTGCTAGGAACCAAGGCATGCACTCTCTCTCTGTCCTCTGAATTTGATCCTCATTCCCTCTTCTTTGAGCAATCAGGAAGGGAGATGTTATTCTTCTCCAAGATTTGGGTCAACATGTCAATTTGCTTCTTCATGTGGGAAATTTCAGGATGATAGCCCTTACTGCAGTATGTTCACTTGCTCATTTCTCCTTTGTTCTTCTTCTTCTGGAAGTTCTTCTTGGAGCCTTGGGGCACCTCTTGAGACTTATTCTTGTCTCTCTTTTGCTTAAGTGGATTCTTAGCTTTCTTATTGCATATTGAATCCACCCTCGAATCTCCAGCAACCAAATCTTGATCTTTGGAAGGTTTGATGGTGTCCATCATCACCAATTTATTTTGTTCTTATGTGAGGGATTCCATGAACTCTGCAAGCTTAGGCATCTTCCAGTCTCGAGCTATCAACTTGGTGGCATGGAAGGTTGAAAAAAACACTGAATAGTTAGGGCCAAGCTTCGAGAGTATGGCCAAAACTAGTTTATCTTCCTTCTTTTCAATTCCACACTGTTTTAGCATCAAAACAAAGGCTTTAAACTTGGAAAAGTAGAGTTGCAGGGATTTGAAGCTGCTGGGACTCAAAGAGATAAATTCATTCTTGATTTGATGTCCCTGCATCTCATATTTATTACCAAAAAGATATACAAGCTTCTCCCACACTTCATTAGGTGATGTTAATCCATCAAGATGGAAGAGGAGGTCTTTGGATATGCTCAGACACAAAAGGCCATAGGCCTCATCCCTCCTGTTGTGCCATTTAATTTTCTCTACAACTACATTGGGCTCTGCCTCATTTTCCATAGTCACCCTGTAGAGACCCTTTTCTCTCAAAAGTATCTCCATCTCTGCTTTCCATTCAAATAAATTAAATGGAGTCAAGATGATCTTCTAAGATTGATCCATAGCTCTGAACTGTGCCCTTCAACCAGCAGAATGTGCTCCCAGTCAAGATGTCGAACTTGCAATAGCAATATGGAAGGAAAGAAATCAATCTACAAAGGCTCTAATACCATGTGTAAATTGAACCCAAGTGATACAATAATTACAGTCACAAAATTGCTAATCAAACATGCAAATTTACACACAAAGGAGATTGAAATTGGAGCATAACATTAATTTATATTGAATAAGTGTACAATAGCCAACCCTATGAATTCATAGGCTACTGCAATATATAATTACATGAGAGGTTTGAATGCATAAGGATTCCATTCGAAATAGTCAAAAAGCAGGCTTACTAAATCTAGTCAAATCCCCCATAGGTGCATAAAGCAGTTTCCAAATATACCTAGAGGCTCACAAATCGGAAAAGTCAAGTAGGCAAGCTAATAAGTAATGGAAATACAACTAATACATGCTTTTATTAGGAGAAAAGAATGGAGGATAATGAGGGAAAAAAAAAAGTCAACTACACCTAGTCTTACTTTCCCTTTTTCCATAAATCTCAATAAAGAAGGCAACTTAGAAAAAAAAGTAGATATGCGCTAGGGAGGATCTGGCATAAAGTAGACATGATAAATATGGTCGAGGAGGTTTCCCAAGTGCTCCATGACTCATTTTTAGCAAGTTTTACTTCTAGGACATGTGGAAGACAACTTGCATAGAGTAGAATATTGGAAACTAGGAAAATAAGACAAAAATGGATTAATTAATGTCTAAGGTATCTAAATATGGGTTGATTATTCTAACAGTATCGATGCTTCTGAGTTTTTTTATAACAAGGAGTCTCTTACATGTTGGTTTTTATCATTTGATAGATTCTTAATTGAATGGGATTTGGTTGCTCAACTTCATCCTATAGAAATTTTAAGACTAGAAAACCCAACTGAATAGAAAATATAGCACCAGTACCATACACAAGTTGAAAATGGAAAGTGTTGATTGCTTTCTTAGTACTTACCCTATCAACCCACAATGCATATTTATGTCTAGTATCTCATGTTCATTTTTTCTCAAACAACAACTTCTTATGTTGTTGATAAGGTTCTTGTTAGTAGATTCTACAAGGCCATTACCCTAGGGGTAATAAGGAGTAGAATACTTAAGAATTATGTTATATTTATCGCAGAAACGTACCATATCAACAGTCTTAAAAGAAGGAGAATTGTTTGTCAATAAATTTATAGGAAAACCAAAACATGCAAAAATATACTCCTCTAAAATGTTGAGTATTACTTGATTAGTTGGTCTTCTTGTTGGAACAACCTCCATTGATTTTGTAAAAAAATGTATGGTTGTCAGTATATGTTTTTGTTGTCCACTAGATAGTGGATTAAAATTATCGTTAAAATCTAACCCTTGTTCTTTGAAAGAGGAATCAACACTGATGGGCTTGAGTGGAAAAGGTATCAAATTTTTCCTACCAACAAACTTCTGATAGCCTCCAAAAGATCGAACCATACCAAAAACAACAAAAAACTGAGTCGTCCAGTAATACCCGACCCATAATATTTTAAACTTTTTTTTCTAGTACTTATGTCCTCCATAATATCCTTTGTGAAAATCAATAGTCACCATATCATTTTCGTCCTGGTCAATACATCTCAACAATAATCTTCCAAGATCTGTTCATAGTAAAAATTTATCAATTATATAGTACTTTTGATCTCTTAGTTTCAACGATATGATTTTTTTCCTGTCATAATTTGGTGGGCATTGTAAATTTAGCAGAAAAAACACCATGTCCTTTTACCAAAATTATGTGGAGTATTTATCCATAATTTCTTAATTATCATCATTCTCTTACATTACAATAATACTAGATTGATTAAAACCTAAATTCAAACTCACAAATTTACAATTTGAATCAGGAAGGATCTTAGCTAGAACTTGACCCTTGACTAATTTAGTTGGTTTAATTTCAATATCATATTATAATATTGTACCTATCCACTTACCATGTTTACCTTCACTATCTAGTTGAACAAGAATGTCCCTTACTGCACTACTAGGAACATATGCAATCACTCTTTATTGAAGAATGTACATCCAAAAATATTTCATCTCCTTAATTAAGGAATAATCTTGTTTTGCAATCATTTTATACCTTAATTTAGCATCCCTCAACACCTTACTAAAAAGGCCACCAAATTCTCATGTCGATTTTCATTTTTCTGAAATAATACAACATTGATGGTGTCTTCAGAAGAGAAGGAAAATGTGAAAAATTTGTTAGAATAAACTGGGCTAATAAGCGCAGGTGCTTCCATCAAAGCCTTCTTGATTCTATCAAAAGATTCCTCGGCTTCTTTAGTCCATCTAAATTTTGTATCTTTTTTCAACATGACTGTAATATGCTTTATAATTTCAACAAAGTTATAAACAAACTGAAAAATACTAAATCCCTTTCTTGTTCCTTGGAAACTCAATTTTCAAAATGGCAGCCACCCTATTAGGATCAATTTTGACTCCATGTTGTGACACTATATGACACAACAACATGGATTCTTGCATTGCAAAATTATATTTTTTTGGAATAAGAGAAATACCAAACTTCATGCACTTCAGAAAATTTTTCTTAAGATGTTTACTAGGTGTTCTTAATCAGACTTGGAAAATACTGTAATGTCATCCAAGTAGAAACCTATAAACTTATATTTCTCTCCTATGAAGGATATATCCATTGCACTCTAGAAGGCATCCCCTGCATTCATTCGGACGAAAGGAATTCAATCATATATAAATTTTCCCTAGGGTATCACAAAAGATTTATTTTCCTTATCTTCCTTATGAACAAAAATTTGGTTGTACCCAAAAAATCCATCTATCATTGATATTCGCTATGCACATACTACCCTTTGTAAAATATGGTCCATTTTTGGAAAAAGGTAGTTATATTTCAAGGAACTTTTGTTTAAATTTAGGAAATCAACACACATTTTGATCTCCCCATTCTTCTTCCTGACAGGTACAAGGTTAGAAACCCATGAAGAAATTATTAAAGGAACATTAATATTTTCATAAAGTAGCTCCTTAGTTTCCTGTTAAATAACCAGAAACAACATGGCATTAACGTTTCTTAATTTATTCTTGAAAGGTTTGGTTTTAAGCTTGATGGTAATATTATGTTGAACAAAACTCATATCAAAAGTATTCAAATCCTCATAATACCAAGACAATACATATACAAAATCCTCCATTAACTTAACATACCTTTTCCATTGTTCATCAGACAAAGCCTTAGACAATTTTACTAATTTTGGATTTGAATTTGTGTTAATAGTACAGTCTACAATATTATCTTGTACAGGTTGAGGTAATGGATTATGTAGAGTATCATGATTACTGAAAATCATTTGAAGATGAACTATACCTTTAGGTAAGAAATTACATTTCAACTCAATTATGTCATGACCAACAATTGAATTGGACACATTTGAATTTTGCAATTCTTCAATCTCTTCTTCTTCGTCAATCAGGAACAGATAAAAATCACCAATTGATTACAGAAAACTTGTCAATTTGTTCATAGTCCTCAAACACTTTCCAATTTTTAACATTATCTGGGACAACAGGCCTATCTATAACTTCCATAACAAATGTAAGATGTAGCTGACTGGGCACTTTGAAACAGTTGGAAACTAGAGCTAGTGAATCTGTTGTTTCATTACAGTTCCTAGGAACATAGATAATATTGAAATCCAAGAAATAATTATCCACTAAATCCCGAAATTCATTACAATAAACTTTAATCCTTTTTTGTTTTACTTGATAAACATTCCTCACTTGTTCAATTATCAACTTAGAATCCCCAAACACTACTAATTCCTGAATTTTCATATATTTGGCATCCCTCAACCCCAGGACAAGTGCCTCATATTCAACCATGTTATTTGTGGCTTCAAATTCAAGCTTATACATGACATTCACTACTTCATCTACAAGGGAAATTAACATAATACCTGCTCCTGAGCCTTCCTAAGATGAAGCACCATCAAAGTACATCGTCCAAAGTTTATTCTCATTTTTTGTAAATGATTATTTTTGTACTTGTTTTTCAACATATACTTGTTGACACCTTTCACACACCTGGGTCAGGTGGCAGG